>VZTX01014860.1:16779-28262 GCA_013400915.1 Pardalotus punctatus
AGAGGACTCTTCTCCCTGGTGGACTGACCCTGACCAAAGGGAAACCCCCATACCCTGCCCCCACCCCGGAGCTGTTGGTTGAGTGAAAGAGGGAGGGGGGTGAGCTGAGAAATGGTGTCTTAAGAGGGAGAGGGGTGAGCAGAGAAACAGTGTTTTTAGCAGATGAATTGTGGTGATGGACTGACTAAGGGACAACCCCATACCCTGCCCCCCACCTGGAGCTGCTGGTTGTTTGAAGGAGGGGAGAGGGTGAGCTGAGGAACAGTGTCTTAAGAGGGAATTGGGGTGAGTGAAGAAATGGTGTCTTAAGAGCTTATTTTTACCTCTCATTTATCCTCTGACTCTGTTAGGTTAATAAATCACTTTGCAACTTAAGTTTCTCTTCTGTTTGCTCATGTTTTTGTGAGTCCCCTCCCCACCACTGCCTCATCTCAACTCATGAGTCCAGTGTGTTTGTGTCAGTTTGATTCCTCTCCTCTGCATAGCTGCAGCAGGAGAGAGCATAAAAAGCAGATGTCGTAGGTCCCTGGCATTTGGCCAGGGTCAAACCTTGACAAATCCATAGTCAGAACATAGCCCAAATGCTCTGTATAGACATGTGATGGATCATTTGCAGCTTTTCTCTCAGCTCCCTAATTAATACCAGAGTTGTATAGCTATCTGCAGATCCACAGATACAAGCACAAAAGCATATAAATGTATGAAAATGCAACTCTGAAAGTATTGTAAGAAGAAGAAAAGTTTACCTTTACAATCATCATCATAATCTTGTAGACGAATAAAATCAAGTAAGAAATCCAAGAAAATATCTGACTAGAAATGATATATTAACTTTTCCCTAACAGTAATTTAGATAGTTAATCTGACAACTACAAATTTCAATATATATGGCTTTGTATATTACTTTTAAGTCAACTACTTTTTAATTTTTCCAGGGGGTAAGAGGAATTTTGTTGCCTATTAAACACTGATTCATACAATGATATTAATTAACCTTTGGCTCTCCAGGCATATATTAGTCCACAGGTATATTTGTAATTTCATTAGTTGTATTCATGAGAGAGAAACACTCTACCTTTAAAAATTCCTCTAAGTGATGCCTTCAGTATATAGCAATTCTGGCAATCACTCTCAAAACTGCTGTCTTAAAAAATCATGGCTTCTGGGAATAACTACTTAACTGCAGGACTTAAAAGGATGGCACAAACAGAATCTGAACCACAGAAAATGTTATATCTCAGGAAGTTTTGAACTAAAATGTCACCTGCCTAGTCTAAACATGTATAGTATCATCAGCAATTAAAATATGATTATTTTTTATAATATTTATTTGAAATATTTTATGTTTTTGACCCTAAAGTACTGTAAAATTCTGAAATCAGTTATTGATGCTGAAATTTTAAAATATTTTTACTATTTCTACTTCTTCTGTATTGACATACTTGCATGCATTGAAGAAAAAGTGCTGTAGTGTAGTTCATCTTTTATTTGTTCAGGCCTGCAATGACAAAATACTACTGCAACACTCATGTTTAATGATATTTCCAAAATATGTCAGACTCTTCAGAATATCACCACCCCTTTACCATGGCTGGAGGTCGAGGGGTGTGGAATTTTTCCCCATTCCTGGTGCTAAGTTACTAAATGGCTGAATACTTAAGGACTATTAACTCCTTTTGTAAGAGACAAAGAGCTAGCTGGGCATGGGAGTGGAGAGCAGATGTGGTCATCAGCTAAGGCACTGGACCACTGGCAACAGGAGAGGCAGCAGGGGGGACTGCAGGCTCCTCTGCTACAGCTGCAGAAAGGTTTTCCGAATCTGCACTCTTTTCTTCTCCTTGGTGAATGAGCTTTCATCTGGGAAGGGTACATTCCGGGAGGGCACATCCTCCTGGCTGTGCCGGCAGTTTCTGCGCAAGGGGGCCAGCAGCTGCCGCTCTGCGCCCTCCCTATCGGAACACTGCCATGGCTGGGGGTTCTTTGCCACCTTCTGCCGGCAAGCCCGGGTGGGCTCGTCTCTGCCACCCCTGCTCCCGGCTCTGAGCTCCTGCAGCACGTCTACTGCACGTCCACCTTTGCCCTGCCCGTCCTGCTGCACCACCTGCCTTCCTGCCGGTCCACCGCCATAACCCGCATCCCACAGACCTGACCGCGCCACAGCGCCCCCTGCAGCTGCGCGGGAGTCATCGCACCAGCCCTGCCCAGCCGGGAGCCCCGACAGCGCCCCTGCCAGCTGTGACCGGAACTGCACCAAATGGGAAAAGCACTTGGCAGCCCAGAGACTTCTGTCACCGCATCTTCTGGTTTTTGTTTGTTTGTTTGTTTGTTTGTTATTGCCATTGTTGTCATTGATTGTTTGCCTTGATATAGATACTAGTAAAGACTTACTCCTTTTCCCCATATCTTTGCCTGAAAGCCCTTGATTGCAAAGTTATAATAATTCAGAGGGAAGGGGGTTCAAATTTGTGGGTTCTAAGGGTGGTTCCCACCCTCCTTAGCAGACACCTGTCTTCAAACCAAGACAACCCTCCACACTAATGCAGCTGAAAGCCAATCAATCTTTCACAAAGAGGGATTTTGGATGTAGGTCTATTTTGTGTGGTGCAAGGGGTCTTGCCCATGGTCAGTGAAGAACACCAGGAAGCAAAGGCAGCTGATCACTGCCATGAAGACCTAATAATCTGCAACAAATCTTAAGCTTGTGACAAAAGGTCATGCTGTAGAAAACTGGAAAAGTTAATAAAATCCAGGGAAATCCACAAGTGTGTAATACACTTGTCATGTGCTACACTCTTGTAATCATACTGTATGCTGTTTTACTCAGAGCTGGCTGGATTGAGCCTCCTACATTTCACATGAAAGACAAGTATCAGGAAAATATTTCTATTCCATGCTTTTATTCTATTCTCAGTGAAACTTCCTACTTAATTCACTCCCCCTCCTTTCTTTTTTGATTTTTTTCCTGCCTTTTTTCCACTCCCTAGAATGCAGAAATATGAACCTGAGGATTTGTATCAGGATGGTGTGGCAAGGTTTTGGTAGTGGTGAGGGCTATAGGAGTGGCTTCTGTGAAAAGGTGCTAAAGCTTGCCCCATATCCAACAGAGCCAATGTCAGGTGGCTACAGGGCTGAGTCAGCTGGTGATGATGATAACAGCTCTGTGAAAATGCAGTTAACAAGGAAGAAAGAAAAAAAAGTCATAGAAGTACTTGCAGCCAGAGAAGAGAGGAGTCAGAATATGTGAGAGAAACAGCCCTGCAGACATCAAGGTCATCAGAGAAGGAGGGAGAGGAGGTGCTCCAGGTGCTGGAGCTGAGATTCTCCTGCAGCCCGTGGTGAGGACCATGGTGAAGCAGCTGTGGCCCTGCAGCCATGGAGGTCCATGGTGGAGCAGAGATCCACCTGCAGCTCGTGGAGGACCCCATGCCAAAGGAGGTGGGTGCCTGAGCGGAGGCTATGATCTTATCAGAAGCCTGCACTGGAGCAGACTCCTGGCAGGACCTGCAGAACTGTGGAGAAAGGACCCCACTCTGGAGTAGGTCTGCTGACAAGATTTGTGATTGCATGAGGACTCCTCACTTTTCCTTAGGGACTGCACCCCATGGAAAGGGACCCATGTTGGAGCAGTTCATCAAGAACTACAGCCTGAGGGAAGGACTCTTGATGGAGAAGTTAATGGAAGTCTCCCATGGAAGGGACCCCACACTGAAGCAGGGAAAGGACTTCTCTCTCTGAGAGGAAAGCAACAACAGAAACAACGTGATTGACTGACCATAACCTTTATTCCCTGTCTCCCTATACCATTGAGGGGAGAAGGATATAGAGAATCGGAAATAAAAGTAAGCCTGGAAAGAAGGGAGGAGTGGGGAGAAGGTGGTTTTAAGATTTTTCTTCTCAGTAAGTAACCTATTCTGCTTTTGATCGGTAATAAATTCAACTTATTTCCCCCACCTGAGTCTGTTTTGCCCGTGACAGTAACTGGTCATGATCTCTCCCTGTCCTTACCTCAACCCATGAGCCTTTAGTTATATTTTTTCTGCCCTGTCCAGTTGAGGAGGGGAGTGATAGAGTGGCAAAACTGATTTGTGACATAGAAATCAGCGGAAGCCTTAGACATGGTGTCTTGTGAAATAGTGGAGGGACTGGGCCTGTTTAGCCCAAGACAGAAAGGGGACCCAACAACAGCCAGCAGTGCCTGTGGAGAGGTCATAAAAGGGACAGTCAGGCCCTTTGCAGTGGTGCATCATGGGAGGATGGGAGACAAGGAACATCGATTAAAACAAGACAGACTAGGACTGCATGTAAAGAAAAATCATTCCCTATGTGGACAAAAATAAGTGGAACCGGTTGCCCAGAAAGCCATTGTCACCTCCATAGTAGAGGTGTTTCAAGATCCAAATGGGCACATTCTGGGCAACCTGGCTTGACTTCACCACTGCAACTCTGAGCTGGAGGTCATACTAGAACCTCCTAAAGTTCCCTCCAAACTGAATTATTGTATGGTCCTATGATTTTCTTTTTCAAGGCCCTGGCTCTAAGGAATATTAGACTTATAAAAAGAAAATGCTTGCACATTTTAATTCTTTGCTTTTTACCAAGCAGCTTTTCACTGCCATGGATGCTAAAGCAAAGTGATGATTGTATTTGTTTCAAAGGCATAACAGGAGTATTTTGTCTGAAGAGGAAAAAAAAATTACAAGACTGCCCCTAAACCCAAGCTCTTTCAGAACTGTAAATATGCAATTCTAGGAGTCTGCAAAGGATTTTATCTTCTTCCATTAAATTCAGTGAGAATTTTCAATTAATTTAATTTTTTTTTTAAATTTTTACTTCAATGACAGCAGCATCCCGCACAGCATCTTCAGACCTAGACATTGCCTGAATCTTTTAGTCTTGAAAACCTTTGTTCCTCATTTCCTTTATCAAAAGACATGTTACAGATAGCTATTGAACACTTTCATTCTCACCAGAGGGTCTTTGCAGATGCATTGTCTGACAAGCAGAGCATGAGATGAAGGGGAACACAGCACAGAAGGGATAGTGCCAAGAACACAGTACTTACAGCAGTTGGGAAAAAAAGAGACTTTGAGAAGTTGCCTACTGAGTGGGAATTTGCTGGTTCCTCTCCAGCAGGAACTGGAGAGACTCATGGCCAGCTTCTTATTTAACTAACACCAGGCAACATCAGTGACCAAAAACCCTATAAATAAGACATGCATACAGGTATAAGGCACCTACCATTTTGATTGGTGTGAAGGGGGAAACTGTATGTTCTGTTCAAAGCTGCAAAAGTTGGTGGGGCAGTAGTGGTAACTATAAGGTGTAGCCTGCTGTGACCAACCCTTCATGCCAAAGGCCTTAATCCAAGAGAACATTTTAGGGAAAGGCACAGATATCCACAGACTGCAGGTACTGCCTTGTGTTCCAGAAGCCACCAAGGTTTGGGGTGTTGATTGCCTCCCCTTCAGGAGGAGAACTCTGATTGAGACAAATGTCAGCTGATGGAGTTGTGTTATGAGGTAGGAATATGCACAGAAATAGGTGAAGGATAAATCAATAGGACATTTGTGGAGACTCTAAAGAGCCAAAAGTCAAAATGTCACTGTGGCCCCCTTGCTGCACATCTGCACAGATTGTGATGACACTGCCAGACAAGACTTTGAAAGAATACTCACAACATGGCACTTTAATCTACAGTAAAGGGGATGAGCATGGAGCTGCAGTTCTTGGTATTGTCAGTGAAGGGGAGAGGCCAAATTTGGAGAAGGATGAATTTACAAACTTACCCCTGGCTGTGCAGCAGGTGTCCTTTGCAGAATTCTGTGACTGTGTGAACCTGTTTGAGGAGACACTGCCAAGGAGAATGGTGTAGCGTATCTTTCCCAACAGGCTTTTTAACTTTATGAGGAGGTATTTAATCCAGGGTCTTCAGGAACTGGAGATCAATGCCTTCAGGTAAGTTGAGGGAGCAGGGGATTGCCGGCAGCACAGCAGGGGCAGAACTATATGGGAAAACCTCAACCTCTATTTGAAAAAGGTGCTATGACTAGGAACTTATATGAATTGTGGCAACATGAGAAACAAAGACAAGGAACAGGAGACCTGTGAGTAGCTGCACAGTTATGGCCTCATCACAGAGGACCACAGGGACACAGTGGAATAGTTTTCATGAGTGGTTACTGGCCCTTTAGGAAAACTGGGAAGAGGAAGCAAGGTGGGAGGATTGTGTTCTATGCAAAGAAACAGCTCACATGTATGGAACAGGATCAGAGAAGAGACCACCAAGGAGGAGGAGGTTATAGTGAGCATCTGCTACAAACCATCTGACTAAGAAGATGAAGTGGGTAAGACCTTCTGTAAACAACTCAATGTGGTCTTCCAAATGCATGTCTTAAATTCCTGCTCCAGCCAACCTTTCCACCCAAAAATATATTAGTCTGGGATCTGAATTCTGGAATATATATTTATGAGAAGCTTGAGAAAAAAACAAAACAAAGCAAAGCAAACCAACAACAAGAAACTACCACCCTACCTTCTAATCAAACAAACAAGTTATTATGCCAAAATTTGGCATCCAATTCAGGTATAAAAGCATGTATTTAATAGATTTATTGTACAAAGATATTCAACTTGCATGTTCTGGAGAATAGAAAATAAGTGTTTAAGGAGAATATATGCTCACATTAATACCTATGCTTATTATTTTGTCCACAAGAAGATTAATTCATTTTAGGATATTTAGAAGATTCTAAAATAATAAATTAAATCAAAATCAGTTCCATCACAGATTATATATTATGCAAAATTCCATCCTTGGTTTTTAAATGCTTTGAAAAAATAAATAAATGCCACCATCACCATACTTTCCTTATTTGGTTAAGAGAATTCCAGAATCTTAAGTGGAAACAAATTCACTGCTTTTTCCATCAAAAAAATTGGATATATAGCTAATGAATCACCTTTTAAAAGTTTCTGTCACTCAATAAATAAATTCTGAGTAACATTGTTCAGATGACTAAAGTTAGTAAAGATGGATCCCACACAAATGACCAAGGATAAAGACATTCTTCACACACACATTTTTGCTCCAGAAAATTGTTTGTTACTCAATGCCTTATTACAAAATTATTTTTAGCTATTTGTCTTTACACCCCTCTTTTATAACATGTAACATATAGGAGTATTTCTCTCCCTCAAAAGATAAAAGTTTACTTCTAGAAAGTTAATTTATTGAGATCTATTTCGAAATGTGATTCCATTCAGAAGTATAAATAATATTAAATATAGTTTAATAAGATCTGTAAGTTTACTCAATTCCCATAGGTTTTGTGGTGGGATTCACCTCACCACACTTAGATGTTGACATTAGACAGCAACTGAAAGGATGAGAAGATTATTGCATGATTTCCTTCGCTCAGCAGAATTTCAGAGGAACTTTAGAAATCTGAAATAAAATGAACCCCACTCCTACTGTTCTGTAAGTGAGCAGTGTGCCTGAAACCATAGTCTTAAACCAGCATTCATTATGTTCTCTTCTTGAACTTATATCTATTCCCAACACACTCATAATATTAACATCTATAAATTAATAATATAATTTAATATATACTACAAGCAACCCATACTAAAATGCATAATGATGTTTAATGTGTCCCTATTTATAAAGTACATTAAATTAATGTATTAACCTCATATATTATTTCTTATTGGAAATCTAGCACAAAATAGGATATAAACCAGACATATCTCTACACTGACCAGATCTGACAGAATACTCAATCAATCAGGATATTTTAGTCATTTTTACTACTTTTCCTGTCAGAATTATCACACCAATTCAAGTCTAGTATGTCTTCCAATTGAAGTGTAATATATCTTTTACATTAAGTGGTAGCAAGTTGAATACACAAATTTCTACTTTTGGTACCATTTAACAGTTTTTAGGTAAAAGTTAATTTTTACTTTACATATATATATATATATATGTAGTATACTTATATTGTGAATATTTATATACACACACATGTATATTTTATATACACACATGTGTATTGTATATATAAATATAATCAGAAAAGTGAGTGGGAAAAAATGCTGATGTATATCTCATTATGGCTTTTGTGTACAATCAATTGGTCCCCAGTGTGCACACCTGGATCCAGGGATGCTAAAGCAACCATATGCATGTGGATACAGATGCAGTATAATTCACTTATCTTACAGGATTTTTTTTTATTTTTATTTTTATTTTTATTTTTATTTTTATTTTTATTTTTATTTTTATTTTTATTTTTATTTTTATTTTTATTTTTATTTTTATTTTAAGTTAGAAATCTTTTAATATTGAACCTAGAGAAAACCTGTGGTGCCATTAGCTTAAGATAATAGCCAACTTCACCTTAAAGAGATAAATGTTTACATTACTTTCTTGATTCTCATTTACAGATAGAACTGAATTAATTAATTTGGAAGTTAATTAACTAACCAAATTAGTTAATTTGAAAAACATCATTCAGATAGCTCTACCTGAGTATAGTGAGTCTAGCGGCCCATTACTTCCAGGACTCTTTTTAGCATGATATCAAAAAGTTATGCAAAGTATCTCTTCAAAGTATTCTCTGAAGAACAAATGATAACACTTTTCTGCTTAACTATGAAAAACTTACCATTGTTCCAAGGGCTGCTCAAGCATATTAATATCCAAATCTCAATAAACTGCAATCTTACACTCTTCTGTATGGCAAATTTTGTTTCAGTAGCTGTTTTCAGAGTATATGCCAAACCAAAAAATTAATATATACAGGTTTTATGCGTGTGAAAATGGGAAAGCATGGTGTACAATCATAGCTACAGGTAGTTTCACACCATTTATTTAGTTCACTCCATTATGTACTGTGGGAAAGTACAGAGCTGAAGAAGTTTGAGCTGATATGCAGGACCACCTGCTATGCATCATCTACAGTGTGCAGTCAGAAGGACACATGAGATCATTATGTGTAGACTGTTGTCATAAATATATTGGTACATGACTACCATGATATTCTTTGCTGTTGGATTAGAGGAAGACTAAATATACAACATATTTCACATTTAGACAGTGAGTAGTGTTTTACCAATTTTATATTTAAATATTTAAATCTATTCCAGATTTTAAATAGGTGACATTCTGAAGTTCCTATTTGTTTCCTTCCTGAAAAAGGAAAAGAAAAAGAAAAAAAGAAAAAGAAAAAGAAAGAAAAAACAGAAAAAGAAAAAGAGAGAAAGAGAAAGAAAAAGAAAAAAGAGAAAAAGAGAGAAAGATTAAGATACATCTTCCTTTTTTTTCCCAGCAAATTAAGGGATAATTTCCAGTATTGGTGTATATTCTGACAGACATGTAAGCTTGAGTGACAGCTTGCAGTTCCAAGTGTCTGGCTATTTTCAAATGCATATAAAGGCTTTTGCAGACAGTTATAGCCCGTCTCTTCTGTGACTACAACACAAAAAGGTGTGCTTCAAGATTCACCTATGCTGAACCACTAAAAATAGGAGGAACAACACTATTAGGTGTTGAAATTTATGTATCTATTTAAATACCTGACACCACGTGTTGTCTCTTCCATTTCTTTTAAGAATATTCAGCATTTCACTAAGTTGGTATTCAAAGTATCTAGCATGCTGACTGGGAAGCTGATTCCAGTTATATATTGGGGAAGTAGTATGAGTTGGTATATCCTAAATCCTCTTCCTTTATGGAACTTAGGTATCTTACATTGATGGATATCTTGTAGTCGGTCTTGACTACCAAATAATCCATGCTACATGTTTAAACAGTTTTAATACTTTCATTTCTAGGCAAGTATATTAAATAATGGGCTGTAAGATTATTCTCATCTGTGTTCTTCACATCCTTATTTATCACCTAATTCAATTTTCATTCTTTTTTGAAAACTGAAATATTTTTGGGACTATTTATGGAGTGTTTTATCTCTGTATCATATCTCTGTTGAAGTATTCATAGGAAATATTCTATAACTGAAGTAACTAAATTTATGTTGCTTAGAAGCTGTGCAACTGTAATACTCATAACAATTTTGTATAGAAAGCAAGAAGCACTCTCCAGTCTTTTTTTTTTTTTTTTTTTTTTTAAATGGCTATTGTCACATCATGCTGTGTATAACTGAAATAGTTATTCATGCACAGGTTATGACCAGTAGGTTGAAATCTTTGAGCTTCTTAGTGGATGAATGCCCAATTTATGGATGTGGATTCTATTTACTCAATGTAAAAGTAGTGAAGACTTCTGCCTGTCAAAATGAAAACTTATAAGCATGTATGAAAAAAGAAAATTTTATGCCTGGGACATTTCACAATAAAAACCTGAGTCTTCCATGGAGCTCAGTCTCACACATTAACAGCTGTAAATTTTTCAGAATTACAGACTTGATCTCAGATATTTAAATTGGATAATCTTGCATATCTACTAAGATCTTAATGTAGGAACCTAAGCTTTCTGACATTCCACTGATGTTTTTTCCTCTTCTTCAACACCCTGATGATATTATTCTGTGCAAATGCTTCTTGTCCAACATAGTCAGGGCTTTTGGGGGAATGCTTTATGTTTGTGATTTTTTTTTTGTTTGTTTTTTTGGGGTTTTTTTTGTTTTGTTTTGGTTTTGTTTTTTGGTTTTTTGTTTTTTGGGGCTTTTTTGGTTTTTTTAAAATCTTATTCTACTAATTCTGGTTAAAGATATTTTAATCATATCCAAAAATATGATAGAAATACATAAGCACTGATAAGAAGCTGAAGCCTAATTAAACCTAATTGGACTTTTAATATCCCTGCTGTTATAATCCTGTACTACTAAGCAATCTGGAGGGGTGAAAGACAGGGTAGCATGGTCAGCTTTAAATTGTGATGAGGTTTATACCAATCTAAGAGTGATAATAGTTAAGCCTTAGCAAACACACTTATTTGATAATTACCTCAGCTTCTATTATACTGAAGATTTAGTAAATTTTTGTTTTCAGAAAAGGTCTCAGTATGTGTAGGATGTTGCAATTTCTGCTTCCAGTTCTGTGATGAGTTGACCTTGGCTGGATTCCAGGTGCCCACAAAAGCTGCTCTATCACTCCCCAAAGAGGAGAGAAAATATAATCAAAGGTTCATGTATTAAGATAAGGAGGGAGAAATCACCCACCAATTACTGACACAGGCAAAACAGATTCAATTTGGGGAAATCAGATCAGAATGAGCTAAGGAGAAATAAATCCAAATCTTAAAGAACCTTCCCTCCCTCCTTCCCCCTCCCTTCTTGCTGGGCTTAATTTTGCTCTCTAGTTCTTTACCACCTCCCCACCAGCAACACAGAGGGATGGGGAATGGAGATTGTGATCCGTTCATCACACATTGTCTCTGATGCTCCTTCCTCCTCAGGAGAAGGATTCCTCATACACTTCCCCCCCTCCATGGTGGGGGGGGGGGGGGGGGGGGATCCCTCCCC
>VZTX01014860.1:28281-139500 GCA_013400915.1 Pardalotus punctatus
GGGAGGGGTTGATCCCTCTCCCGGGAGACAGTCCTCCACTGTCTTATCCAATGTGAGTCTGTCCTACAAGCTACAGTTCTTCATTAACTGCTCCAGCTGTCTTCCAGGGGGTCACAAGTCCTGCTATCTAACCTGACTCTCTGTGGTCTCATCTCTTTCCACAGGATCACAGGTCCTGTCAGGAGCCTGATCCATTGTGGGATTCCCACAGGACTGCAGCTTCCTTCTGGTGCATCCACAGGTCCTTCAAAAGCTGCAGGTGGATCTCTGCTCCACCATGGATCTCCATGAGCTGCAGGGGCACAGCTGCTTCACCATGGTCTGCACCACAGGCTTGTGGAGAATCTCAGCTGCAGTGCCTTGAGCACCTCCTCCCCTTCCTTCTCTGCTGACCTTGGTGTGTGCAGGGTTGTTTCTCTCACATATTCTCACTCCCCTGTCACAGCTGCAGCTGCTGTTCTGCAGTAAATTTTCCCCTTATTTCTGTTGTCCTGGAGGTGCTATGGCTGTCATTGATGGGCTTTACCTTGGCCAGGGATGGGTCTTCCTTGGAGCCAGCTGGCATTAGCTCTCTTGGACGCAGGGGCAGCCTCTGGCAGTTTCTGAGAGAAGCCACCCCTTCCTTTCTCCCTGCTAACAAAACCTTGACATGGGTAATGGGAATGGGAACTTTACACTATGTCCTTAGTTTTTTAAGCAAAGAGACAGTTTCAAATCCTCCAATTTCTTATTCACAAGACACTAGGAAAGGATATCTCTACATTCTCAGTAATTATTCAGACCTTTAAATTCTGTGCTATTTTTATAAAACACTATCTCTGGCCAGAGTATCTTGGCATGAAATCATCTTATGAATCATCTTGTTTTCCTTGTGTAACCTTAAAATCAAATCATTGCAGTAGAAATTTTCAAGTGTGGTGCATAATAATCAAAACTGGAGCTTCTGAGCTCACTTTTTCACTAACCTTTATTTAATAGTGTAGATATTCTCAGTGAGTCGAACCAAGTCTCAGTTGTTAGCAGAGACTATCAGTCTCACATTTTTCTAAATGTGTGAGCTCCACTTTAAAAGCAGCTTGAGACAATTTCCCTGCTCTTACAACAAACTGTACTATTTCCTATTTTTGGTTACTACGACTCAACAATTTTGTTTGGAATCTACCTCTACTTTGGAATGCAAATTTATTCTTGGCATTATGTACCTTCCCAATCTCATACCAGCAGTATCTGTTTGCTTACATTCATCTTCTTTCTTCTCTGATGCTAATTCTGCAACTGTATTTATAGATAGAAGCCATGTTTTCCCTCCACCTTTGTTTTTTCCAGTTCTAATAACACAAATTTTTCTGGCGTCATGACTATTTTCTACAGCAGATGATGATGTAGAAATTACTGATGCTTAACTGACATTTCTCCAGAACCAGAAGATCACAGAATGACAAGAATGGTTGAGGCTAGAAGGGACAATTGAAGGTCATCTCCTCCATTCCCCCCACTCAAGCACAGTCATCCAGAGAAACCTCCTCAGGATCATCTCAAGGTAGATTTTTAATATCTCCAAGGAGGGAGACTTCACAAATGCTCTGGGCAACCTGTGCCAGGACTCAGTCACCCTCAGTCACTCAGTCATAAAACTCTATATGAATGAACTGAGACTATGTTCTGAACTTTTTTTGCTTCTGTTAGTGTCCATTGCCTCTGGTCCTGTCACTGGGCACTACTGAAGAGATACTGCCACAAGTTATTCACAGAAAGGGTGATTGGGCATTGGGATGAGCTTCCCAGGGAGGCGATGGAGTCATCATCCCTGAGGGTATTTAAGAAAAGATTGGATGTGGCACTCAGTGCTGTGATCTGGTTGACATGTTGATGTTCGGTTATAGGTTGGACCCTATGATCTCAAAGGTCTTTTCCAACCTAGTTGATTCTGTTACTCTGTCAAAGATATATCTTTATATGATGATACTAATGTCCTCATAAAAATAGCCTCTGATTAAAAAGTATGGTGCCAGTTTGAGAAAGCAAATCTCTTTTCAGAGTTAAGACAATATGTCAAGAAGGCTCTTTTGCACAAGCCAGACATTTCTTTACCACTGTCTTCTATTTGGTATAGACATTCTTTTATTCTTATGTCGTGTCTTAACGTCTTTTTTCTCCATATCAACTTAATAGATCTTTCTAATATTCATAAGTTTCAAAATATAACAGTACATATCTGTCTGAAATGTTTTCTGAAGTAGCATGCTATAATACATCCTCTTTTGCATTGACAATTATTGTTTCAGTACCTTCATTGTTTACACAGTAAAGAAAACACAATCATAGCTTGCTCATGAAATACTGGAATCCTGATTAGTTCCTCTTAGGAGTCTCACTGACAAGGAACTATTTACAGGCTTCTCTTACATCAGAATTTTGTAACACCATATATGTTACTGCACATACAGTATAATATTCAGTGTGTACATCAAGCCCCCTTCATATGACAGGCCGTTTTCAGAGTTTTAGCAAAATTTTGGATATAAATCAAATGCTGCTGTCCAAAGTTAAGGGCACCAAAATTCTATAAGGATGAACTGAGACTATGGATTTAAAACTTTTGAAATGCTAATTCACTCATACTTTTCTAACGCCTTTTTTAGCATGTCTTTGGGGGAAGATCTTGCTCATTCCATTTCAGATTGGTTTACTGGCTTTTTGATATTTTTACTTTCTTTTTTTTTTTTCTTACTTTATACACAGGATGAACTATGAACTTTACAAATTAGTTTTCTGTAGAAATATGCAAAGAAAAATACAGATCTGTTTTGACATTAGCAATAAGAATGTCTTCTTAATTTTGTTTCCTTCATTTGGCTGGTCGGTTGGTTTGTTCCTATTTGGATTTTAGGGAGTATAGGGACTTTCAAAGCGAGTTTAAGTAACATAAGAGCACAAGTTCCTGTATATCCCTTAAGTTGCTTCTGTGTCATATTTGGAAGAAAAATACCATGGAAATTTTATGTGGAAGATTTTTCTAAATGAATTTTTTATCTCAGGTATGGTATAACACTTCAGACTTTAGGCATTTCCGTAGCAATTTACTGGCATTTAACCTCTGTACATTGAAGTACCAGTGTCCCTCTAATTTGGGTGCATATTGTTGTTTCTTGACTTGTACTTGCTTGAGTAGGTTGGGTTTTTTTTAATATTTTGCAGACTCCTTCAGTGTACTGAAATGCCAAAACCACTAGTATGAAAAAGGAAAAGCTGTTGCAAAAAAAGTGAAAAGTATTCAGTGGAGAGAGGACCATGACAGCTGAACAGCAAAGCGTTAAGCAAATGCAGAATATCAATATTGGTGTCATTCAGAGGCTTATTTCCCATTTCTCATCTTCAGTTGTTCATGACTTAATTATTTCTCTAGCCCAGAAACCCAGCAAAACTAACACTACCATTACTAATTGCCAGCCACAGGTTTAGTATTATGTTTGAGAGGCCTCAGACCTAAAATTTATCAGGTTTTGCCTGAGCTTTTCTCAACCTGTCTGTAGTTTTGTTTTTTCCTGATTTAGTTGAAATAACTTTTTTTTTTCTAAAAAGCAGGTCTTTATAATTAATTTGTTAGAAACATATTTTTTTATAGAGATAGTTGTAGAAAGTAGTTATTCTGTGTAAAACAGAGTGTTTATGACTTCAACATATATTGATGTAACACAGAGACATAAACACCTGGCATGATAACAAGGGCCTTGAAAGAGATCATAACATGCATGGGATGGTGAAATGGGAAGCACAGCTTGTTATTGGTGATTGCAAGGCTATGAATAACTCACCAATCATCAGTGAAAGAAACAGGAGTTGGACAAGAACAGTTACAAGGATAACAAGATAAACGAATAACAAGCATTCGACATATGTAAAATCCATCTGGTATACTAAATTTGGATGCAGCATGAAGATGCAGACCAGCAAAGAAATATCAAGGTGTAAAAGTGTGTTGGACAAATGGTCTAAATTGAATCCTAGAGGGGGAAGCAGAAAGTTTGTCATACACCTCTCACTTCTTCCTGTAAAATACACTTATGACTCGCTGGAATTTCCCTCTTCTTGTGGGATGATGATCAGGACTGTACACTCTTGGAACCCAGAAAAGGTACGAGACCTACCATAAGGGTGAGCATAATATCAGAGGAAAAGTAACAACAACTAGGAAGTGTGTGTGTAGAATTTGTAACTCTATTCTTCTTCTTCTTCTTCTTCTTCTTCTTCTTCTTCTTCTGCTTCTGCTTTGTACAGTAGTATACTTCATCTTCTTTTATTTTCTTGATTTTT
Source organism: Pardalotus punctatus (assembly GCA_013400915.1). Classification (NCBI taxonomy): domain Eukaryota; kingdom Metazoa; phylum Chordata; class Aves; order Passeriformes; family Pardalotidae; genus Pardalotus; species Pardalotus punctatus. The sequence continues at coordinate 32,596 of VZTX01014860.1, forward strand.
CTCATTTTGATTTTAAATATATTCAAATAATACTTCTTTAACTAAACTGCAAAGATTTTCATTACAATAAAAATAAATTGTTGTCTTACCTTCTCGATGTTTTTTTCTTGCCTGTAACGAGATTTTTAGTGTGACATTTCCTACACATCCGCACAAAATGCTGCTTGAGATGTCCTGTAGTGTTCAACCTAGCTTCCAGCTGCTTCTCTGTGGGAGAAAAAGGCCATCATGTGCACCAGATTTATCAGCTCTGCTTCATTGCTTTTGATCTCTTGGGGCAGCCAAAATGGCAATAAATGTCTCTGTATGGACAATTGAATTAAGACGTTTGTATTTGGACTGTATCTTGGGAATCAAACTAATTTAGGGGGTTTTGTTTGCTTGTTTGTTTGTTCTGGGGTTTTTGGATACAACATAGGTTCTAGAAATATAAAATCTACATAATTTTTTGTGGAGTCTGATGACTTTTAAGCCTAAGAATTGCTGAGAGGGTCAGAGTTGTCCCTTCAACACTAGGGCTCAAATGATTCAAAAAAGATCGCCATCCAGCAGCTAGCCACACGTGCAGTGAATGGGCCTCTAGAAGATAGAAAGAGGATTAATTTAATCTGGTTTTAGCACCCAGACCTGTTGTTGACTCCATCTAATGTCCAGCAAGGGAAACAGTTACTACCAGAGAGCAATTTATCCACTCCTAAAACACGGTGGAACCACCCTGTGGAGCTGGATTTTTAGATGCAGTCTTCTACACTTTGTGACTTTGTTTCAGTATCTTTTGCTGTATGCAATTACTATGCAAGCATAGGATGCATAACTTAAGTACAAAATTATACAAAATAATGCAAGTACAACATGATAATTAGCTGATATTCGAAAGGTATCTAGGTTTCTAGGGCTAAGCACTAATGTGGAAATCATGCTGATACATTAATTAAAGATTCTGTGATGGCTAGGTAGGCATCAATTATGAGGTGAAGGGTTGGTGTCTGCTACTCTCTGGAATTGATCACACAAGCTTATTTATTTGTTTTTCTGTTTTTAAATTGCAGATATTTTGCAGGCAATTGTCTTATAGTAAGTGCCTAATATAAAATAGGTATAATTATTTGAGATAAATTCCATTGCTTATTCAGGATATCCTTTAGAAATTAAATTAGAAGATGTGTGCTGAACATGGCAGACTCTTAAAGAGAGATCCCTCTGCTCAAGTCCTCTGAAACATTAACATTAGCTGTCCCAGACTATATACAGTAGACGTAAATAGGGCTTAATGGATCATCGTTCTCATGAGGTACAGGTCTGATGAACACTGGTTTTAGTGGGTTCAAACCTTCCTTTCTGCCTCTCTATCTGGGATCCCAAACATCAGGTCCAAAATACCCTGGATCGAAACACTTGATGACTAATCTTTCTGGTTATGTAGCAGTTCACTGTAAAAGGTGAAATTTTGGAGGCATTTCATGGCTGTGGAGGAAGAAGCTATTTCACAAAGGCTAGGACACAGAGAAGAATTGTGGGTTTATGTTCCTTTTTCACTGGCTATTTCTATTTTACCCTGAAATTATTTAATGTAAACCAGAGAGACAGTTCTGGAAGACACAGATAGCATTTATACATCTGGTATAAGGAGGACAGTAAGTAATTAGTTGCTCCAGAAATTCACACATCTGTTTGGGAAGCCTCATACTAATTTTCAGGCTGAGTATGTTCTTACAGATGCTTGTGCTTCCGATGAGAAATACTGTCTCATTTCCTGATTTAACACCCTGATATGGAAACAAAGCACATCTGCTTAAACTTCATCTAAACTAAATAAGCTGAGCTGGCCTGGACCACTCTTACATGAGGAGTTGACCTTCCCCAGGTGAATCAAGTAGCCTTGCTTTGTACTCGCCCTGCTATGACTTAGTTGTTTGTGAACAAAGGTGGAAAAAATTATACAAGGTGGATTTCTTTTTTCATCTCTTTTAACTCTTAATATAACTCTTTTTTTTTTGTATACTTTTTGTTCTATAGAATTTTTTCTACTTTTGTGAAGAAGCCTAAATTATTTCTACTTGGACTAAAAATTCTTGCTGCTATTATTTTTGTCTTAATAGGTCTTTTTGTTAGAATTATATTTTCCCTTTTAGTCAATGTTGTGATGGATTGAAAAATTCTGTTCTTTCATACAACACTCTTCTGCTAATAGAGCTAAGAAAAAGTTTAAGTGTTTGATCTTCACAACCTCCATTATTTCAATTATTCTTTTATTAAAAAAAAAACAAAAACTTGTTTGCCTTTTTTTAGTTGAAATTCAGAAGGCTTTTTATAGGGATTGACTGTTCCACTACAGACAATTTAATATAAATAATACTTAAATTATGCCAATTAGTTCTAGAACATTTGTATGTCAACTACACAGTAGCTGATAATCAGAAAAGGTTTTCATTGTTGATATAATGTCTACTATATTGCAGACTTCAAAATATCTAGCTATACAAATAGTAAAATTAACTTTAGAGCAAACACCCCTAAAACTTATCTAAATCGTGCCACTATGATAAAGCCATTCTTACTAGAATTTTTAAAAAAAGAATGAGAACAAAAACAAAAAAAAACCCCACAAAAAATGTTATGTTGTTAAAATAGCCATTCAAAAGTTAAGACAGCAAACAGTTGTACTCTACAGCCAATCTCTTTTTTCTTTTTTGTGTACTTAACAAATTTTATTTCAATTATTAAATACTATTTCCACAGTTTTACAGAGTAAGCGGAAAGAAGAAAGAAATTGAAAACTGTTAGAGGAAGACAAAAGTGATTAATCTTTGTAAAATATCAGAAAGATCTACTATCTGAGAAAAGCAAGGAATTTTGTTAATGTTACTTGGACAGGTAAAATTTAGACTAGGAACACTCCTTGATAGTCAAGAGAAAACAAACACCTCCAGAAGATGACTTATGCCATCTGGAAAACATTTGATGCATATTCTTTTGGAATTGACTTTCTCTCTGTTTGAATTTGAAATAAAGCTCCAACAATTTGCTTTAACTCCACTATCTTGTTTAGTTTAGATGGATCTCATCCTAAGAGAACCTGCAATATGATTGGAGTAATATTTCAGATAAAACTAATGTGATGTGACTGATTTATTCAGATTATTGTAAATCTCTTGACTCCACACACACTTAAGGCTATGCAGATGAGGTCAGAATTGTTCAACTGACCAAAGGGATAGCCCATACCATATGATATGCTCAGCAAGAAAAGCTGGGGGAAGAAGGTGGAAGAGGAGACATTCAGAGTGATGGTGCCTGTCTTACCAGTTAACTGTTTCTTGTGATGGAGCCCTGCTTTCCTGGAACTGGCTGAACACCTGCCTGCCCATGGGAAGTGATGAATAAATTCTTTGTTTTGTTTTGCTTGTGTGCAGATTTTTTCCTTTACCTCAACCCACAAGTTTTCTCACTTTTACCCAATGAATCCTCTCTCCTATTCCATCAGGTGGGTATGAACGATTGTTCCTGTGTGGCTAATATATCTACTTGGTTTAAATCACTTTAGTTAAATCAGATAAACCAATGACAAGTAGTCTGGATGTATTGTGTCCCATAGAGCAATACTTTAGTCAGAAAGTGACAAATATTTGTGGACTATTTTTTTTAATATTCGAAGGCATTCATTCTACTTGAAAGACTAGAGAATAATAGAAGGATAGAAGTGAGAATTCTGTGTCTAGAAGAAGATGGAGGAGAAAAACTTTTTACTAGAAGATCAAAACTAGATGTTTATCTAGATTTCAGTGTTTAATAAAAATTAAAATATTAAACCAAATTCATATTATATTAAAAAAGTGAGGTATTGTTCACCCTTGAGAAGAAGGCTGGAAGCATTTTTTGACAGCTATTTATGCTAATAAACTGACTAGGAAGGAAAAGACATTTCACCTATGGTGGCTTTTGTGCCTGGGAAAAGTGAAATGAGCAGCAACTTATAGTGCTATGATAAGATCCTCTTAGAGTTCCTTCAGTGACCTCTGTGAGATTAACTGCAGGGCTTGTGCTTCATTTAGGAAAGGGTTAGGGCGAAGGGCGGGAGGGGAATAATAACTTCTTCAATAATCACTTAATCTATGTATATGTGTATTCAAAACATTGTGGATTAAAAAGCCCTTTGCAGTTGAGATAGCCTGAAACAATTCTTTTACCATTGAGCATAAGTATCCTTGGTTTAGAAAAGAGGACATTGAAAGTTTGCAAGAGGTGGTTCCTAACACTTATTCAAAAATGAATGGTCTTGATAAAAGAGCCATTTCTTATGTTAATTAGCATATTGCTCATTCTGTATGAGTCTGACTCTTCCTCTGAGACAGAAGAACTAAATGCAAAATAATTTTTTAGCTCCTCATCCCTTTTGTCACCCTCTTATGAATTTCTGCTAGAACCCCTTGAAATAGCCTCTTGACAGTTCTTTTAAATTAATCTTGATCTTGGGATCACTGAGTAATATTTAATGTGATTAGAATGTCTCTTCATACAAAGATATGCCTCCATAATGCATGTGTGCATTTGTTTTTTGTTTTTTATAATATATTGTTTTCCCTTCCTTATTCTCCAGAAATATTTAGTGTGGGTATTTTGTTTGGTTTTGTTGGGTTTGTTGTTTTTGTTTTTTTTCTTCACAAAAATTTGTGACTGGCTGAGACTCTGAAACCAAGCCTCTAATCCAGGAGAACGTGGGATGTTACTAATTCTTTCAGAATATTTCATTAAGCCAGTGAAACAAAAATTGAATTTTAAGACTGGATTGTTATAAACATTACTGATGTATCCCTCACGTGCTCAGGTCTAGCTTTTTAAAAATTGCAGTGTCATCAAAGGCCATGTTCTGCGAAATGGAGCTTTCTCCTTGATTTGGGTTACACAAGAGGACAGAGGAAAAAGTTAATGCAAAATTGCATGTGTTAAATTTTGTCTTCTTCATTTGGCTAGGTCAGCATGCCTAATGGGAGCTGTAATCACACAGACCATATTGATATTCAAATGTGGAAAGAGACACCATATCTTTGACCCCATTTTTATTTCATGTTACTGCAACTCTGGGCTTCCCTCAGATTACCAGTACTTTGTTTGGTGGTCTGCAAGGAGGAAATCTCATTTCCTGAAACACTATGTTGGGATCCTCCAAATGACAGTTAACAATGAAATACTTCAGAGAGTGAAAAACTGAGTTCCTCATCAATGTATGTAAAGAACACACCAACATCATTGCTAGAGGCTTTGTCCTTTTCTCAGTAACTAACTCACAGTGCTAGAAAGACCCATCAAGGTTGATAATAAACCTTACTACTGAGATTTTCCTTCAAAGCTCCTCCATTTTGTCAGATGACTCAGAATTTTCTTCTCCTTTATTTCCAGGATCTGATTCTGGTTCATAAAGTAAATTTTGCATCTGAATAAAGTTATATCCTCCCACCTAACCTGCTGCCTGGATGTAACTGAAAAGGAAAACAAAGCAAGTACACCAGTCCTTTCTAGTGAAATCTACTCCTGCCACATACTCACACTACAGGGAGAAACACTGCAACCTTGTACTTGCGTTGCTACCTCGGGATTGCCACATCAAAGTTATTATTCCAGGACCACTTGTTCAGCAACATTTTGGAAAACACAGTGGACAAGAAGTACTGAGCACTTAAAAAAACAAAAACCAAAAACAAAAACAAAAACACCCCTACAAAATTAAACAAAAGCAAAATTATTTCTAGAGAAGTTGGAGATAGCATTTCTGTACTCATGCATTATCAGACCACAAAATGGGACTATCCTGTTTCAGCAATCCTTCAATAATCCTATGTTGATAATAAGAATCCATTATATTACAGCTTGCATTTTAGTCTTTCCTTATGCCATTTGAAGCAGGTAGGGAACTCTGAAATAACTGGCCACTTGATTTGCTGACATGGATTAGGAGACCTTTTCCCATTGTTGAAAAATAAGATGGGTCTTCACAAAGAGAAAGAAAAATAGAAAAGTTTACTTTTGTCTTCTTGTGAACCAAAGTATTAAATAGTCACAAGAACAAACAATTCTGTGTGTTTTATTTGGATGTTGTTAGGCGTAAGGAGACCTGGATATATTGGTTTGGGATTTTTTATAATTTGTTGTTTGTCAGATTTCTTTACCAGTTCTTTTGGTGCCCTCTTTATAGAAAGTCATAGTTGTGTGTAGCGGTGGTTCAAGCCCAGAGAGTTTCTTCCCCCCTGAGGAATTGGTAGAGACCTAGAGAATAAAACCCCCCTGGGGTAGAGTCGAAGGTAGCTTGCCCCAGAGAGGGGTCGAGCTCCCCCTGTCCCTCAGTTCATAATGGTATTTTCGTATCTCCCTCTCTCCTCCCTTCCTCCTTCTTGATTGGTCCCTGTCCCTTGTCCCTCCCTGGTTCCTCCCCTGTGCCGTTCCGGGATTGGTTGTTACCCTCAAAATAAATCTGGTGCCGACTGAGGCCGGCGTCTCTCGCCCTTGACCCCAAGCACCTGACCACCGTGTGACCGCGTGTCTGATTGGGGTCCGGGCGAGGGAACACTCTCTTTGCAGCACTCCGGCTTTAGGGGACAGCATGGCTGCTGTCCTAGGGAATCGCAGCTCGCGGCTGGGGGAGACTGTCCCCGCCTGCAGGGAACCTGGCGCTCAGGGACGCTCGCAGACACCACCGACGAGCTGCCAATCGGCCCTGGTGGTCAGCTGGTCCAGCCCACGTGACCGGCCACAGTTGTGCCCTTTCCTGAAGTTTAAAACGTTCATTATTTTTGCTATAGGAAGAAGTTTCTTGTCCTGTCTGGAAGCTATTAGCTTAAAAGTTCATGTCTTGGACTCCTGTAGGGATGGAGTTGATTAATCTTTTTGCCATCACTTGTTCAAATGAACATGTGATATATGTGTGTTCATGTATTTTAAAGGTTTCACTGTTTGATATTACCCAATATTTCTTTTTTCTTTAACCAACAGCTCTTTTTTTCAGAAGAAATGACACTCATAAAACAAAGAAATTAAGGCCAACAGCTAAACAGTCATCTTGTTGAAGAGAAAATTGCTGGATGGGCCAAATACAGTTTCCTTCTATATTCAGCATAAACTAAGGAATTGGGGATCTCAATCCTTGGAAACCAAAAAATTGAAAGGAAAACCTCTATCTGTTTAAGACTGCAGAGAAGAAGAAAGAAAAACATCTCCTTAAGCAAGGAAGATTAGAAAGGAAATATGACAGAAGATAAATATTGATACATACAGTTTTATATGTGACTATAAAACACAGTGTATATGTAACTAAAAAACTGTGAGATCAGATTATATGGGACACAAAGAAAGATATTGTAATCTACCCATAAAAGTTAAGCCTACCAAATAATAAAAGCAATTATGTCTATTAATATGCACGCAAGTAAGTATTTGCTGGAACAGAGCAGTCATGAATATTCAGATGATAATCAGATGCTTTAAAATTCTAAATATTTAACTTACTAACTTGTTTCACATTTTCATTTTCTGTAAGCTGTTTGCTGTTCATCAATTGGTTTGTATTATAAAGCAGAAATTTCAATGATCTATCATGAAGTTCAAATAATACTGTATAAAGTCCAAGTAATCAATTTATGGAGAGTTGATGAGAAAGCCACAGAACAATTGCCCTTCTCATGAAGTTTGAATGCCAATGAACAAAAGACATCATAAGTTTTAGTACTAGCTTGTGAGTTACAGCACTGAACACTTTAAAGGTGTTAGATTCATTAGTACTACTTGACTGGTTTTAGATCCAAGGAATTGGGCTTGCTTTGTGCAGGAAAATAACCTATTTCACATATTTTCAGATCACAATGCTAATTAATGTTTGCTTTTTGTATTTGGGGATTTTTGTTTTTTTTTTTTTTTGTTTGTTTTTTTTGGGTTCATGAAGAACTGCAGCCCATGGACTGGAGAGTCCCAAATGAAAGAACAATATTTCTTCCCCAGTAGGAACACACACCAGTGTCCAGCAAGATTCTGGTTTGGTCTCAGTGGGGAAAATGGTGAAATTTATGACCTTAGGAAATGATTCATGGCAATATGTACTGCACAGAATAGTGTCATTGGAGATAAATCTGGATCTTTATACAAGCCAAGCAAAAAACAACTCACAATATAAATAATATTAAAGATATTTAAATGCTTATGGACAAAGAAAATAATAGACTTTAACTTGTTTAGAAAAAAAATTGCATTATTAAAAAATGCATGTGTGCAATGGGAAAAGCCACATGTGAGAGTGCCCTTCCTCATTTGTTTGTACAGTGATAGCCTTATTATTTGAACAGCAGCAATATCTCTCTCCAGAGAGAGAAGTCTTTAAGCATCAGCCTACTAATGGTACTTGAGCAATAAACAACATTTCGGTCACTGCAGCAGGGAAGCCACAAGGACTGAGTACACATTCCCATACAGTAGCTGAGCCTGCTTTCTTCGTGTGAAATTTTGGTGTGGACATTTTGTGCAAATGTCCAATTACTCCTTGTGTAGACTCTGCACATTCCTAAGAATAAGTATTCAAGGAGCACTGTGCACACCTCTTTCTGCACAACCTTCTTACACATTGACTGTAAGACAATTTTGTATCAGTGAGTGCTAAGGAGTGACAGTAGAGATGAAAATGTGTCTGCAAATAATTCAAAGAAAGCAGAACCGTTTCTGTGAAGTTTTTCCACCTTCTGAAGATATTAAAATCTTAGATGCAGACTAGTTTAAATATGCATTTAAAAATCACATAACATGGGTAAGTTCCAAAAATAGAGAAAGGTGTAAACAGAAGTGTCAACCAGTCCTGGCTCTTGAAAAGACACCTTGAATTAAAGTGAGAGACACTGAAAAAAAAAAAAAAGACTGCTGGAGGAGGGAAATGTCAAAAATGCATGTCACAGGAGAGTGCATCTTGCTGGTACTCGCAAGACCAATTCTTATCTCGTAAGAGAAGAAGCTTAAGAACAGTGACTCCGATGGAGGTCAGCACAAGACATATGCTTTTCCTGGGAAGTGAGTAGCAATATCAGTGAACTCACAGCCCTGCTCCTGAGTGAGTTATGGCCTTTAAGACAAGAGAAACTATGAGTAGCTGTTAATATTACAAGCATTTGAGTGTGCTTCCAGCTTCAAGGCTCTGAAATGAGTGTGGAAAGAGCATATAAATTGAGACATAGCAGTTCTCATTGCTGTCAGGTACCAGTAAGCTAATTCATCAAATAGGTAAGCGGATTACTAAGCCCAATGCACTTTTCAAAACTACATTTATTGTAGAAGACAACTTCTTTCTTCACCAATAAACGAAATCGCTAAAAATTAGTTTACATCTGTTATGTATGGTAAGAACAGCTAAGGCAGAAACAAAAATTATTTTAAGTTAATATGTGTATAGCCACCCTTGCACTTCAATACTAGGGCAAGTTATTGAGCCAGATCCTCAGCTGGTAGAATTGACTTAGATACTCTGAATTCGTTTGAACTACATTTATTTGCACAAGTCACGTCTGGCTCACTGCATAGGCAAATGTGTTCTGGGCTCAAAAAAAGATAGTAAGATTGTTGTCTGCTATTTAACCATTGATTTCTCATGGAATCAGATGATGGTTTTGTAGATCATTTTAGAAAATAAATTTAAAACTTATTTTTATTACCTTCTGTGCAAACATCATAAAATCTTATTGCTATAATGTTCATAAAAAAGACCTGAGCCAAACCTTATCAAGTTTCCCATTGATTTCAATGGGTTTTAAATCCAAGCGGGAAATAACATAATCTTGTATGAAGTGAAAGAAATTCAGGTTTAGATTTTATGCACCTAAAAATGGATATAGTAAATTACTAGTTTATTTTGTAAGAGTTGTTAAGAATTTAAAGTCTCTTTAATTGATTGCTTTTACTTTCCTTTCCTTTGAGAGAAACAGCATTGCAAAATAAGCCTTTTATGGACTGTATGAGAACAACACAGAACAATTATTGGAAACACAATGCATTGTAATGGGTTTTTTATATGTGTATTTTATATGTGTATCTGTTGTTGAATAGCTGTTAGAAGCACTAAGAGATACATTAAGAAAAAAAAAAAAAAATCATTGTTTTTCATCCAGTGCATTCTGTAACATATAGTAATGAAAAGAATTGTCTTTGTTCCTTTTTTTTTGTTCAGACTATTGTTCCAGTCCCAGCTGTGTGGCACTGTTACAGCTCCAGAATGAATTCTAGTACAGTTTTTAGGGGCTGTCAACTCCAATTTTAAAACCTATTGCCTAATATATAGATTATAATTGTTTACTTTAAATGCAGATAACATTTGTGTTTCACAACTTACATTGGTGGCTCTTCCTCAGTAAATAATTATTATATATATTTTAAGTTATTATTTAACATATACTGCATAAACATGTTCATCATTAAAGACTGAGTGTAGCTTTTTAACCTCTATTAGTAAATGTGATTTACAGTTTTTCAAAATTTTGCTTTGGAATTGTTTTATTCATAAGTATAACAGTGAATTCTTGCAAATAGTTCAAAATGAGGAATGTTGAAACTTAGATGCTATAATTAGACGAAAAAATGTCTGACCAGAAGCAAATAAATTTATTATTTTAAAAGAAAACAGTAACACAGGGAAGCTGACTGGAGCTGTGATAGAGAGCAGGAATACAAAGGTGTGAAGAACGAGAGTGGTGTGCAAACATGCAAGGTTAGTGCTAAAACTTTAAACATCAGGTTTCTTTTGTAAAGGTAAATCAAAGCAGAAGTTACTGTAGACATTATGTGCAGATCATATGTTTCCTCTAGGTCACTTCTCTTTCCACTCAAAAAACATGATGAGAAAAGAGGGGAGGGGAGGGAAGGGAAGGGAAGGGAAGAGAAGAGAAGAGAAGAGAAGAGAAGAGAAGAGAAGAGAAGAGAAGAGAAGAGAAGAGAAGAGAAGAGAAGAGAAGAGAAGAGAAGAGAAGAGAAGAGAAGAGAAGAGAAGAACTTTGTGTGTTTCAAAAGTTATGTTATCAATGCATGTAACCTAATTAGCTTGCACAATGCCTAACATAGAATTAAATTAATGGTATTGCTACATTATTCAAATTTAAACCAAAGAGTAGTGAAAAATACTGAGTTTTATGGAAGAAATAGGGAAGGATCCACTCTGGAAGAAGTAGGGAAGGATCCACTCTGGAGCAGTTCATGAAGAACTGCAGCCCATGGGAAGGAGAAGTTTCTGAAGGATGGCCTGTTGTGGTAGGGACCTCACCCTGGAGCAGAGAAAGAATATGAAGAGTCCTCCCCCTGAGGAGGAAGGAGAAGAAATATGTAATGGCCAAACTGATTAAAACCCCCATTTCCCATCCCCCTTCACCACTGGGCAGGGGATGAGGTAGAGAATATTGAGAGCAAAGTTAAATCCAGGCAGAAAGGAGGAGCAGGGAAAAAGTTTTAAGATTTAATTTTTATTCTCTCATTGCATACTCTGATTGGTGAGCAATTAATTCAATTTCTCTAAATTGAATCTATTTTATCTGTAGCAGTAACAGGTGAGTGATCTTTCTCTGTTCTATCTTGATCCACAGGCCTTTGATTATCTTCTTTCCCCTGTCCAGCTGAAGAAGAGAGTGATAAATAGTGATAGTGGCTTTTGTGGGCACCTATTGTCCAGTCAGGGTCACCCCAACACCGTGGTATTTAAAGAATAATCTTCTTTAGGGTATCTTTTTGGTTCTTCTCTAAAATGGATTATTTTTTTTTTTTGCTTGCAAAACAGATTGGGGGGGAGGCTTTCACTTGTATTGAAAGAAAGAAGAAAATGTTTATGTATATTTACTCTAATATAAATTATTTTAAGAACTATATTTACCCTGACATTCAGGACATATTTTAGAGCAAGTACTTTTTTTATAATTATTTTCTTTATTTCTCTTTTTATTTTAGTTCAGCTGAGATGCCCATTTCCCACACGTATTTACAGCCTGACTGTGTTTTCTCAGCATAAGCAAAGAAATTACAAATGTTTCAGTCTTTAAAAATTTAATTGGATCTATTTTTGAATCTCTGTTTGACTGTATAGTGCCCAAAGGGAGGCACAGAAATGTCTTTAAAGGACCCAAAATAGTATTTCTATTCATAAAAATGTCACAGCTTTACAGTCTAGTATCTCATAGCTCTGCAGGTTAAAAGTGAATGCAAGTCTCAAGAGGACAATCTCTTCCCAATGGAACAAAGTGTTTCACTGTGGCCAAAAGACATAAAATTTCTACCTTAAGAAAACAAATATACCAGTAAAGAATGGAGGCAAAGCTATAACAAAAAAAAAAATAGATTAGAATTTTGCTTATCCTGAGCTTGAAAAATGTTCACATATGTTGAGAAGACAAGAGTTCAGTGATTGTGTTTTGGCCCAGAATTAAAGTTCCTTTGACAATGTGGTCACTGTTTTATAAATAAGCTATTTGAAGTTAACCATAAACTATATAAAAAATCCAGTTAAGCTAAGCTAATGGACAGTTACAGTTGCCAAAATTGTATGTGAGATATAACGTTATACCACAACATATATGAAAGAATCGGGAATGCCATCTGCATGTAGGTGGTATCAACCAGTCCAGTTTCTGGGGTACCACTACATAGACAATAGGAGATGTATTATTGTCTGGGGAAACCAAGGAACAAACAAGCACAAAATCCCCACAACAGATATTTATCTTATTCCTCTTCCTTCTCCACTCCTTAGAGAGAAATACCTTAGGAATGACACCTTCTCTTTCAGAAAATTTCATCACAACATTAATCTTTGAGGCACCCTGACTCTTGTTCTTGTTTTGCACAAATGACTTCATCTTGAGCCAGCAACTGTGTTGTAAACAGTTGGGGTTTTTTAATTCTGACTCCATTTCCTTCTCTTTATATTTTTGTGTACAAAATAGTATTTCATATTGCATTCGAGCTTTATTTCATATTGCATTTGAGTGTGTTCTCATAGGTATTTTAAACCTTCTTCCACCATCAAATCTTATCTGAACTCTTTGTATCAGTCCTTGCTACTAGCTGGATTTCAGACACTGAATGAAGTCAGACCTGGCAGCTTTGAGAAGTCTTAGTGGTAAATGAACAAAATCAAGTACCAGAGCTAAAATGAACCTGAAAAGACAGAATGAAGAAAAAAACCCAACCAGCCAACCAAAAAATACCATGAAGCAAAGAACCAAAACCTTCAACCTATAAACATGAGACTCAAGGAATTCGAGGGAGAAGTTCATCAACTCAACAAATTTCAATTTTTTAGATAAACCAGGGGTAATGTGAAATATATGAAAAAGCACTCCTCTAAGTAAGGAGTGGGCGCCGGTAGGAAAGAAGACAGCTGGAAAGTAACTTAATTTCTGACAATCATCCATTCACTGGGAAACAAGTTATTGTTTTAATAGTTCTGCTAATTCTGGCAGAAGAGTTGAACTATAAATCCATAATATACAAGGCATGAAAAAAAGAGAGGATTTAAATCTAAGAAATAAAAATGAATAAATTTTAAACTCTTAAGGCTTAAGGGGGAAAAAAAGTGAAAATTGAAAAGTTCTTAAATAAATTTGAGATAATTAATAACCAGTTAGAAAACTAGTCCTTGAGAAAATCTTTGTGGATGAGGGTTAGTTTGAGTACCCTGAACATGTGCATTAGCTGTTCTAAGGCTTTAATGAATCAAAAGGATTAAGAGAGCAAGACATACGAGGTTCACAGAACAGCACATATGGCAGTACATTTCAGTTACATCTGTGAATTAAAAACACCAGATCACAGTATAAGCACTGGCACAAGGCTGTTTGTTTTATCAAATCATTAGCATGGACACTGGTACCATTATGGTCCATGGCAAACTAACAGGGCCCTGCACATGGTTTTGTTTGTGGTTGACAGCTTAGAAGCTGCCATGCAGTGTAGCTGTTCAGACATGAGCCCCACCATCTCACTGATCTGAAGGGCTGTCAAATGCTCTCTGGCCTGCTTTATCTGCTAGTGTAGGTACAGCATTTTTGACACATAGCACCGCATAAGACAATGACCTATTTCCAGTCTAGAAATAGGGCATGAACAATAAAAAAGGAAGTAAAAACTGTGAACAAGGAGGAAGGTCCACAGCAATTCCCATGGGAATAATGATCATTGCATCAGAAGATAAATGGTTTACTATTCTGAATAAAATTAGGGATCTTGTTTAATTATTTTTTTCTACCATTGTACACAGGTGGACAAACTGGTCTTTCTCACAATTTTTAGTAATAGCATTGAAACAAAAGTAGTAAATGATCGAGATGAAATAGGGAAAATATTTTGCTTAAGTTTAGTCCAACTATAGGCATATATAAACTATATTTAGAATATATACCAAAATACATAATAAAAATAAAAAAATTAAAGCTGAGTTCATGACCAAGGAAGCCATTTTGCCTCCAATATAAAGCCTAGAAAAATATGAGGTGACTGGGAATATTTTATCTAATGGTCTAGGAAAGCAAATTATCACTATTACTAATCACTATAGGAAAATAACCCAACCAAAAAAAAACAAAACAAACCAAAACAAAAACAACAACAAAAAAATACTGTTGATAGAAGCATTTATAATAAGTAACACAGAAGATTGAATGTCTAATCAAAGAACCTAAAACTTTGAGATGCTGGTGTTAACCAAAAATTTGCAGAAATTAAAGCAGTCTCACCCTGACTAAGTGCTGTTGCACATTCTGATGAGAGTTTTGAAATTTCAGAGGCTTCCAGTTAACTTTCTTCCAGCTCTCATTTTTTATTTTCCAGACTGATGGTTGTTTACTCTCATGAGCTCTGATAATGTAATGCAGTAGGTCAGGAATCATAAGGAGCTCATCTCTTCCAAGTCCAGAAGGCAGAACAAAGGGGATCTTTTCCCTGCAGTCAAGTAATCTAACATTTTGCATAGTATTTGGTTTTTATTTGAGAACTACACTACTTATTCTCAGAGGTCAACTATGCTAATTCTTTTCTCTTTTTAGTCAAATAGGTCCAATAATCCTCTTTGGTTATCTGAGCTCTGTTTTTTCTGAAACTGTCTTCTGTCACAGAGAGATAAGTTATGTCTCATGCCTTAGGCTACAGAAGGCCAAAATATGTTTTGTTCAGTCTATAGGACACTAGCAGAGGAGCAGTGCCTGTAACTGTTACTCCTTTCCATCTGTCCTGTCTTCTTGATATGTTTGTGAGTCTTGCTGAAGTCTCAAAAGTGCTTGGTGTCTTCAGACAGTTAAATCAAGCTCTGTTTGGGGCCCAGATGTTACATTTTTATTTCACTGGAGAAAACTCAGCTTGCTGATCCTGTTAACATGATCGAGTGATATATTTTCTTGTTGAGACAGAAGTAAAAGGGACAATCAAGTGGAGAAAGGAAAAAAAAAAGAAAACCCCAATACTCCAATGACCTTTCTATGATACGTTATCACTAAGCTATTTCTCACAATGACTTTTTATTTCATTTGCAAGAGAAAAAAAAGGTTTTTTAGTAAGTGTACATATCTAACTTTGCTGCTTTTTGTTTTCTCTTTCTCATACCTCAATATCTAAACCCACAAAGTCTGTATATTCTTAAACACACCTGCTGCTTCTCATGAATATTGGTTCAAGTATTAATCAGTTTGTTCAGCAAAGTTTGAAAACTATGCGTTTGTTTCTATTATACCACTGGAATTGAATGCTTTTCTTGAATTAAACACGAATTTTATGAATTGATGACTGTCAGCATAGATATTTTTCAATATACTGCAGTGTTTACAGACAAGACAATCATTTATCCATGTAATTTAAGTGCACATACATCTACACATACCCACACACATTTTTTTCACTGACATAATTAAGCATTATAAAAATCCATCAACAAAAATGCAAAATTAAACATATTATATAATTAATTTTCAGAGTTACCTACATGAAATAGGACACACTTTTTCTGCCTTTCACACCATTATGCATACAAGATGCTTATAAGAGAAATATACTGCTGGTCTTCTCTAAATCCTTCATGTAATAGCTTAATTTAATGACACATTATAATTTTTTACAGAAAGACAGTGATTTTCAGGGTTTTTGACTGGCAAGATAGGGGAGATAAATAATGTAAAATACCTGGATTTAATGTGTTTGTGGGGAAGGACTTGGATTTATCAACATTTTTGCGCAAAGCTGTGCAAGATGTTCAGGGTTTCAGTGGGACTTGGTTTGTAGTGTTAAGCAAATTTACAAAGGTTTAGAGCATCAGACATATCTTCCTTTTTGTCTTCTGTGTTAATCAAACAATTCAATGCTCCCTTCAGCGGTGAAGACCAATTTAAGAAATGCATTTCTTCTTCAAGTGTTTTCTTTATTCATTCTCCATATGAGCTAGGTGCCTTCACTCTCCTTATAATCAAAAGAATGAAAACTGTTATTTTCAGAGAACAAGTGATTTCTAACTAAAATTTACAAGAACTCAGATAAATCTCTTATTTTTCTTTTCTGACTGAAAATGCTAGATGCCTGTCTCAGACATGGACACGTTTGTGCTGAGGCTATTTAAAGTTAGGCAAAATTAATCCCACTTTAATTTTTTACAAAAGTCACAGAAACTGTTCAGCATCAATCCTAGGGTGTTAATAGAACTAATAACTGCAGTTTCTAATTTCTTTGTTCTGTTAAGATAAAAAATGATGTGTAGGCTTTGTTACATGAGTGACCCATAAATCAGCCAGGGATGAAAATGTTTGATTTCTATCATCCTTGTTGAATAATATGTTGCAAGTACTCAGCTTCATGGGTCTGAGATTAATAAAGTTAAGATGAGGTCAGTTAGATATAGTATTTTGGTGGGTACTCTGCTTGCACAGATTTTGGAGGGTTTTCTTGTTGCCATATAAAATATCAAGGGAAATGTGGTTGTGTAAGAGGCAGTATGCTGAATACTACTTGACAGGTAAATCCTTCACATCACATTATATCTTGTCATAATTTCAGTTTATTTTGGTTTTGAGATTGTTTTTGGATCTTTGGATTTTTTTTAACACTTCTGGTAGCTATTTTCCACAGTCATATGTAAGGATTGTATTACATGTCATAGTAAATTGTTTATAATTTTTAATTTCCTAATGAACTTGAAAAATATGTCCTTTGAATTGTCAATCACTGAGGCACACGTGTTCATAAACTGCACTAATCCCTGGATAATCTTTCCAAATATGTTTCACTTAGAAAATATTTTTTCAAATCTGAAACAAATTACCTTCATTTGTCCAGCACTGTCTTGTTTGGTTGTTTTTTTTTTTAATTTTTGGTGTGTTTTTTTCCTTACAGTGATAAGTAAACAAGCTTTATTTTTCCATCTGAGGAAGTACATCTTAAAAACTGTTTGGCACAGAGATTATTACAGTATTAAGACCTCAGACTCCTTTTCCTTCTGACATATGTTACAGACTTAGAAACTATAAAAAGACTTAATGGCACAAATCCCAGCATGGAATATTTCTCCTTTTCTGTGTCCTTTAGTACAATCGTTGACACACAAGTAATAAATATGGATCATAGAATCCTAGAATGGCTTGAGTTAGGAGGGAATTTAAAAATCATCTAGTCTGAGTACCCCTGCCATGGGCCGGGACACCTTCCCTGGCCAGGTTGCTCAGAGTCTCATCCAATCTGGCCCTGAAGAATTCCACTTGCCACAGCTTCTCTGGGAAGCCTGTTCCAGGATCTCGTCAGCCTCATGTCAAAAGATTTTTTCCTTATATATAACCTGAATCTCTTTCAGTTTAACTCTGTTTGCCTTTGTCCTCTCGCTACAGGCCTTATTAAAAAGTCTTTCTCTGTCATTCTTGTAAACCCCCTTTCAGTATTGAAAACCCACCATCAGGTGTCCCTGGAGCCTTCTCCATGCTGAGAAGCCCCAACTCTCTCAATCTGTTTCTCAAATCAGTATGTTCCAACATTCTGATCACATTTGTGGCCTTCCTCCAGACCTGCTCTAACAAGTCTATGTCTTTCTTACAGCAGTACTCCACATGAGGGTCTCGTGAGAGTAAAGGGAAAGAATCACCTCCTTCAACATGCTAGCCCTGTTTACTTTTTTTACAGCCCAGGATACAGTTGGTTTTCTGGTCTGTAAGTGTGCATCAACAGCTGAAGTCAAATTTTTCATCCACCAGTACCCCCAAATCCTTTCTTCAGGGCTGCTATCAATCTATTCATTGTGTATTGATACTGAGGGTTGTCCTGACCTAGGTGGAGGGCCTTGTACTTGACCTTGCTGAACCCCATGAAGTTCATCTGGGCCCACTCCTCAAGCTCTTCAAGGTCTCTCTATGTAACATCTCTTCCTTCCTGCACCACTCAGCTTGGTGTCATCTGCAAACTTGCTGAGGGTGCACTCAGTCCTACTGTCCATGTCATTAGCAAAAGTATTGAACAGTACCAGTTCCAGTACAGACCCCTGAGGGACAGTGGTCATTTGGAAGTAAAACAGATTTCTACATTCTTATCCTGATTTTCTCTCTGTTAGTTCTGAATATGTTAGAATAGGGATAATGTTGTAATACTGTTCTAGAAATATCAGCATAATCACCAAGTGAGCAAATGTGTGCAGATGGCATAATGCCATGACAGAGAAAACAGCTTTGTCTCAGGAGGCTTTTGTAACAGGATTAATTAGCTAAGGTGGGTATGTGTTTGGTATTTTTAGTTTTCTTCCTGTTCTACAGTTAACAAATCTAGACCTAACTTGTACATTTGTGAAAAATGTTCCCTAGTACTCCACTGAGGACACCATAAAGTCCAATAAATTTTGCATTTTTTAATAAAAATTTTTCTCACATGAAAACTTATATGATCATCTTTTCCATTTTATGCCAGAAAATCTAATGGTTTTGTTTAGTGTATAAGCTGTGCAATGAGTTAATGTATAAAAAGCAGAAAATTTCTAGGAAAAATATCTTTGTTTTAAGAAGGAAGGCTATTCTGACTTTTTTTTCCCCCTTTCCTTCTGCAAGCAGAAGAACAACTTAAATATAAGGGCCTCAGTAAATATAACAGCTCTGGCAAGTTGGTGTCTCTTATAATTTTTCATGATGACAGCTTATAATGACATACACTGTTATGTTGCCAACTCTCATTAGCGTAAGGTAGAAGAACGTTAGTGCTGTCATTTTCTTAAGCCACCCTGCTCTTGCTATGGCATGGCATTACATCCTTGTTTTAAATCAAACATCTGCTCTTTGTGTCTACAATCAATCTGAAGAATGCTGGTTGTATACTGCAGCAGGCAATACTCAATATTTTATTTATCCAGATAAAGAAGTTGATTATGTGAAAATGCCATTTTCTTTTCACTTTTACTGCCTCAATTAAATCTTTTTTCCAATATTTGAAACTACTCTACATTTGACAATACTTAGTTGTTTTAATAAATAATTAATTTATTAAGACTTATAAAGTGTGAACTAGGCTACATTCCATTAGATTTTTTAATTTTAATTTAAATATATCTCTTTTATTTAAATTAATAAAATTCCAATAAAAGCAATAATTACAACCTGGCTCTTATTAATGTCAAACTGACTACCTCATTTCTTTAAATTCTAGGAAATAAGAAATATAAAATGTAGATTTTATCCTAATAAGCCATAATCTTAAAATTAAGTTTTATTCTGTGATTAATTCTTAGGTAGAAGAAGAACAATTTCATGAAGAAATTACCAGTTAATTCTCTTATTTCTAGAATATTGTCATTTTCCTGGAACTGCCAAGGAGATGTTTCCTAGTCATGTGTGAGTACAAACACTACCTGCATAAGAAAAAAGAATGTCAAAACCTCGTAATACAGAAAATACTGTGATTTTTTAAAGATTTTAAGACAGAGTATTTTCTATCTCAATATTTATTTTTAAAAATAATAATATTTGGAACAGATAAAAGTGAGACAAATTAAATAATAAAATATTGATTTTTTTTTTTTTAAGTGATGAACTTAGTTTTTATGATCAGGTTCACAGTTAAAATTTAGTGCTTCCTTGAAAATACTATAAGAAATATGATGTCCATGATATGTACCTTCACAGAAAAAATAGTATTCTGATTTATTTAATAACTATGCAATCAATAAAGTGTGTTTCTGGATGAAAAAGATGGAACAATGTTGAAATTTTAAGATGTCAGCGGTTAAAGGTCCTAATGGTAGAATTAATTTTAGTTCTTTGGGGAGTTGTTAAGCTGAATTGTTGAAATCTGAACATTATTCATCTGGAAAAATAATATTTTCAACTGATTTTTTAGAAGAATGGCTTTTTGATGGACAATCCTCTTAATATACGATGCTGTAAACTAAAAGTCCTAAATTTATGCCTTTGTTTTATATGTCAGAATTGCCCTATGGTTCCATAATCTACAGATTATTTGCAGAATATTGGGAAGGAAGGAACCTGAGAAAAAGACTTCTGGAGGAAAAAAAACAAAGAGAAAAAAAAAAAAAGAAGAAAAAAAAATACAGAGGAAAACACCTATGTCATTGTTTTGAAAAATATGTTTTGTTAACTTTTCTATAGACCTGAGCCAAGACAGCTGTCAGTGGAAAAAATGACAAAATTCAAAAAGACATGTTTCATACCCCAGTTGCTAGACAACTCATAATATTACGGCTCTTCTCCATGACCGTTTTTTTCCCCTTTGGGGCAAGAGAATAATAGAATATCTCATCAGAAGGGACCCATAATAAATATCAAGTCCATCTCCCTACTTCTCTCAGGACTACCTAAAAGTAAACCACGTGGCTAAAAAAGTCCATATTCTCCTTAAACTCCTTGATCACTTCCCTGGATAGCTGTTCCTGTGACTGACCATCCTCTGGGTGAAGAAATTTTACCTAGTGTCCTATCTGAACTTCCTCTGACACAGCTTCATTACGTTTCCTCTTTTCTTATCAGAGTTCGTCAGAGAGAAAAGAGCAGAACCTCCTCCACCACTGTCCTCTTTGAGGAAGTTGCAGTCTACGATGAAGTCACCCCTCAGTCTTTTCATCTTCAAGCCAAACAAAACATGTGACCTCAGCCAGTTGGCCTCAAGGCAGTGGCATTTCCAGTTTGATGATTTTGTTTCCTTCTCATTCTCCTGTGAAAATGAACCAACTTCTCATATGCATTTAGGAATGTAGAAAGAGGAAATACTTTCATCATCAAAGTATTTTTATGGTAGCAAAAATGCAATGTTATTCTACAACAGTATGATCCTTATTCTGGCAAGTATGGGGGAAATAATAGACTTCAGTTTCTTCATTTGGTGAAGCTGGTATATCAATTTATGCTGACTTAGTCTGAGGATGATGTCTATATACCCTGTTTAAAACAGCACTGATAGATGAAGGTGAAAAATTTATTTATCAGTCATGGATTGCAGCTGAGTTACTGTTCAGTGAACTAAAGGCAAGAACAGGAGGCTGGCAGCATTCCATCCCCAAGCCAAGATGGTGCTGAAATGTGTTTACTTCCCATTTGTGTCTTACTCATTGACAGCAACAGCGATGTCAAGCTTCCAAAAGTGCTGCAGGAAACTGGATAAAAGAGGTCTAAAAGTTGTAATGACTACCTTTTAAAATTAAACAGATCTGAAAAGGTTTGAAATATTTATAAGGCAGCTTTGAAAGCCATCAAAATATAACAGAAAATGGGATGTGACTACAAAATGATGCACAGAATAAGACATGCCAGCAGAACTCTAAAATGTGAAAGGGCACATGGATTATATGAAAATTAGAATAACTGTAGAGTGCATTGAAATGAGACTCCACATATATCTCACACAATATGACCCACTAGATTTTTATTCTAGAAGCTTCAGTTCTCCTAAAAACTGTTATGGAGCTCTTTCTTTTGCTATGACTACCTCATGCATAAACATATATGGATTAAAAAATTAGTAATTTAAAAAGAGGTCCCAAGACCTAGGAGGAATAAATTTCCACCCTCAACATGATATTTTTCTGAGCAAGAACCTCTGGATACTGGTGACTTGTCATTGCTCCCTGGCCCTATTTTTCTTGAAGACCAAAGCTGTAGACCTTAGGACTCAAAGGAAGAATAAACATAACACTAGAGGAAAAGTGGGTATAATATGTATGTATTTGCATTATATTACTGAATGTGTTAGCCCCAGTGTAATTGTGACAATAATAACTCCCTTTGATTAGACCCTAAGGCCTTAATTAGACTAATAAAATATTATTGGTTCCACATAGAAGGCTTTTACTCTTAGCAAAAAAGCTGCTTTTTACTCTTAGCAAGATTTTGAGCATAACAAGGAAGGAAGAATTTTACCAATAGACATGCAGGAGCTACTAGTTCCTTATTATCACATTTATCACTAACTTGTCCTACCTATAAAATATGGGTCTTGTCTCACTCCGTCTTTGACACTGATCTTCTCTACAGTATAATTAGTTCAAGGTGTTTTGAATCAGTCTGCAGAAAACAACATCTTGCCACCCTTATCACACCAATAGAGAAGTTCAAAATGTCTTGCAGGCAGGGCTTTGATTTCTAGGGTACTGAGCTCTGTGTCAAGACCAACATTAAAAGGCATTTTATGGGAGGTGGAGTGATTTACAAGGAGATTGAATGATTTATGAAACATCATTTTTCCACTCATGTACTTTGCACAAATACATCTATGTCTTTCTGAATTAAAGTAGGAAAATATTCTTAGAGGATGCAAAATTAGATTCTATCAATATTGAGAGTTACTTTAAATCATATATTTCTAAATTCACTACCTGTATTTCAATTCATATATCATAAGGGTGAGAATTAAGAATTCTCCTGTCCCTTACTGATAACTCATCAATTGAGTTACTTTGATATTTGTTGTTGTGCAACTTTTAGCCTGAGGAATTATTGTTTCCCTGTGCAGCAGCTGCAGAAACAGATGCTGGATTTGGTTTGCTGGCACTCATCCAAAAAATCTTAAATACAAAACAAAAATTGTTTCTGGCTTATTGCCAAATGGCCCCACTTTTCCATCTGCTGGAGAGATTTTTATCTGTGATCCATTTTTTAAAAAAATATTTTGGGGACTTTGCAGTCATATTTCTTCTTAAATGTATGCTTGACTGGCAGACAAATTTCATTTTGTCACTATTCTGTGGTTAGATCACCTTCTCGATATTGTTAAGACTCTCTACAATCAAGAATAAAAAGTATTTTGTGTGAATGTCTAATGAGCCTGACTGACACATAATACAAATATGGCAAGAGGTCCAAGGCTACTTTGGATGGAAAAATAGCAGAAGCTTCCACCTTTGAGAAAGGATCACAGTTGCGAGTTTACTAACAACATGAAGTCTTTCCAGACCCTGAACACAAAAGTTATGCCTGGAAAATATTAAAGACATAGCAAGGGAAAAAAAATCTGTTTGCTTCTTAATTAAGATTATAGGTGCAAAAAAAAAAAAAAAATTTTTAGTACTAGTGAATTAATGAAATCCAAAATTATGGTTGTTCAGTAGCTTGTCATACTAACATAGGAAGGGAGCAACAATATATTCTCTGTAATTTTCTCAGGACTGAATGCTCAATATGTCCAAAAGACCTTGTTGTACAAGCCCTTTGACAGTATTCTTGAGGGTGTTTAAAACTGACCACATCAATAAAGAATACAATAAATAATAAATAGATTAAATAAAATCCCCACTAAATTAAAATAATTCAAAAGAAAACAAAACAAAATTAAGATTTCATTTGACAATTTTATTTGCCTGAGTTACATATCATCTATTAGCAGTGGTTTTCTACAGTTATTCATGTCTTTCCAATGTCATAATCCCAGAACCCTGTATTTCTACACATCTATACTCAGATATTACAGAATGAACCTTGTCTCTTAAAAAAACTGTTGGGAGTTAAATTTATTGGCAAAAATTTGCCCAGAATTTTGAATAGAGTAACAAAATGTTACAGTCCAGTTTAAGTACAGAAAAACAGAGGAAACTAAGTCTCTGTGAATAAAGCAGATCAAACCCAGAAAGGTTGGAAATATACCCAAAAAACATGATTACATTAGAGTTTTGATGAACTCTCCCTTTCAATAGGACTGGATGCTGTCTAAAGGCCACTGTAGCTTTCTTGACAGCTGATGACATTCTCAGCCCTAGGTTTTAGAGAGTGGTATTTTTTTTACACCGATTTGCATTAATGCAGATGAATATGAATGCACTGATAACAAAACTGCCTCTTCTGATACAAAGCTGACTCACTTTTCTTGAGTTCATAGCCTGCAATCTACTCATCACTTATTACTGGGGGGTGGAGTGAGGCAGTGTGGTGACAGTGAATTAGAAGTGGTGATCCTGACTTAAAATCCAGAAAGTTTGTGCAAACTGTGGTAACAGAATGCACTCCTGTCCTTTTAGGCCTTATTCACTGTAGGAGTCTTACCCGTACTTACACACAGCAGAGAGAAAGGATGGCTTTTTAAGTACTTCAGTGACAGTGGGCAGTACAATATATTAATAGCTTACTTTCAGGTTAGAAGGTGTTTGAAAAGCCCCGAATAACCAATTTCTCTAATGATATTTTTAAAATTGAAGCTAACCATTGTGGAACTGCAAGAACTGCAGAGAGATACAGAACTAAAATGCATTATATGACTGTAGATATGTAATGGACCCACCAGGTTCTGTTTGTGTTCCCTCATTATTGTGAAATTAGGCCCTGCTGCTCATTTCAGTGTCCTTCTTCTGTACTAATCTGTCTTCCAAAGACAAATGGGTTTCTCAAGTGGTAAAATTTTTTCTCCTAAAGTTGATAAATCGCCTGCCCAGGAAAGTTTTTCTGTTTCTGCCACATTCAAAAAGAAAACACAATATGAAAACATTCTTCCTACCCTGCCACAAGAGACAATTTGTCCTTCAAATTATCTCAAAGCAATAGTCATAAGGAAATGCAAGTGCTTAATATGTCTTAAGTGATGCTATATTTTGCTAAATACTTCCCTTGCCAGTTGCATTCATTAGAGAAGCTCTTTATCTTACTGATATAGAGAGAGCTCTTCATACTTAGGATTTTTGTGTCTCCTTTTTTTGTTCCCTCTGGGAGTGGTATTCTTCCAATTTATGGCCAGCTAGACCATTCTTGACTGTCTGCCATTTCTGCTGCCTTTGTAATGCCTTAAATGATCTCCCATCATTTTTTCTAAGAGTTAACCTCCATTTGCTCCAAGGACATGAATGTTTAGATTTCTAGAATATGCACTGTCTTCTTTATCTTCCCTTTTAATGCAGGGATAACAACAACAACAGTTTCACACCCAACAGATAGCCCTTTCATTAGCTCTTCTTCATTTCAGCAACAGTAAAGGGGGAACAGGTGATGTCAGACTCACAGAATCACATTGTACTGATTTTTTTTTTTTGAATAGAGTTAATTTTCTTCATAGTAGCTAGTACAGAACTATATTTTGGATTTGTGACACAATAACAGTACTGATAACACAGCAGTGTTTTAGCTATTGCTAAGCAGCAGTTTCACAGTCATAACCTTTTGAGCTTCCCAACCAGCAAGGAGGCTGGAGGTGCATAAGAAGCTGGGAGGGGACACAGATAGAACAGATGAAACAAATTGATCATGGGGATATTCCATACTGCCACCAAAACTGCAGGAAAAACAAAAACCCTCCAAACAACATTGTAGTGTTAGAGAGCCAAGGCATTACTTTATTTCTGGCCAGGATGGTGTTCTGGCCAGGATGTACAACAGAAATAATTTCATTCACATGTAGCCCAGGTGTTCAGAGAAAATCATTCCACGTCACATAATTTTTACTAAATTTCTCAGATACGTTATACAGTCAAAACCCATAGAAATGTATTGGTTTAGTGCTCATTGGTCCCAAGTTGTATAGTTCTTAGCGTTTGGTTTCCTATTGGATTCAGATTTCTTCACCTTGGATGCTAATTAGGCCTTCCTTCTTATCTCTCTTTTCCCAGACCAGGTGTCTCCGACCATGCCAGGGGTGAGGTTTGGAGCTGATGTTCCATTTATGGTGTTGATGGTCCTTATCTTTTGTGCTCCTCCCAGTCTGTTGAGATGTTGAGTTCATAAGACCTCACCTGGTGGAACAATGCCCTGGAAAGAAACTTTAAAATCCTTTACCCAGGGCAAAGGCAAACAAAATCCCTGACTAAAGTTATATACAAAAAATATCTTTAAACTGGTATATTTTCCAACAATACCATATGGGGTCGTGCTCAGCGTGTAAAGATGGGGGAAGAAGGAAGGAGCAGACATTCCAGGTTGTATCACTTGTCTTCCCAAATAGCCATCACATGTGATGGAGCCCTGCTCTCCTGGAAATGGCTGAACACCTGCCTGCACAACAGAAGTAGTGAATTAATTGCTTATTCGGCTTTTCTTGAGCATACACATTTTACTTTACCTTTAGAATTGTCTTTGTCTCACAAACCCATGTGTTTATCTTGCTTTGCCTTTCCTATTACCTTCCTAGTCCCTTGTTAGGGGAGTGACCGACTGAACATGTGGGACTCAGCTGACTACCAGAGTTAAATCACAACACACATAAATCAACAGTGTCTGTGCAGAGACCCTGCAGAGACAAAAGCCTGAGTCCTAAGGTGCTAGGAATAAACTGCAGGTACAGACCACAGTGAAGGAAGCATCAGGGACAATGACAAGGAAGCCAGGAGACATGTGCCTTCTGGCAGCAGCAGGAAGACTCATTCTCCACCTGCATATTTGCAGCTTCAGAAGAGATATATTACCTTAGCAACAGGTAAGAAGGACGAGCACTCAGAATGGAAACCCCTGTGTCTGCTGAGATTGAAACAAGTGTCTGCAAGGAACATGGTGGCAAATGATAATGAGTGGAGACTCTGTCTTTCAGGGATGGGTTCAACCATTTGCCAGCCCAGCTTGAGGTCCTAAGAGTTTTGCTGCATGGTGGATGCTCAGAAGTTGGGTGATGATGAGAGATTGCTAAGGCATTTCCAGTCCTCTGACTATTAGATCTTGCTGCTCACAATGTGTCCTTTCAATAAATGTCAGCAGCATCCTGGGATGCATTAGCAAGAGTATAGCCAGTGGGTCAAGGAAAATGATTCTTCATCTCTGTCCAGCACTGGACTACAACATTCAGTGCTGAGTTTCCTACTACAAAGAAGACATGGGTACGCTGAAGTAAGTCCAGAAGAGACCATCTACATGGTAAGAGGCCATATAAGGAGGTGCTGAGATGGGCAGGCTGGGGAAGAAAAGGGTAATGGGGGAGATCTTATTTCTGTCTACAGCTACCCTATATGAGGATGGAAAGACAACAAAGCAGGACTTCTCTCAAAGTTTTAGTAATAAGACACAACTTGAAACTTAAAAATCTGACTACATGTAAGAAAATACCTTTTTTTGTCATGTGAGTGATTGAGTCTACAATCTGCCCAGAGAAGCTGTGGAAATTACCTGATTAGAGATATTCAAAGTTCCAAGTTGGATGAGGCCCTGAAGACCTTAGCCTTACTGAACCAGATCTGAAGAGGGCCTTAGACTCTATAACCTTGAGATGCCACTTCCAAACTACATTATTTGTGATCCTATGATTCTACCTTCTGCTTTCTAACTTAAACACCACTTATGGCTATTCCACCCCTAAAACATTACTTACACTGGAGTATGTTTTTGTGTGAGTCTGGGTGGGAGATACATTGACTGTGTATAATGGTGCTGAGTTACAATTAAGTCAATAATTTGTTGAGTTCTTAGTTCCCCAAGAAAAGTTTCCACATGTCTTCTAGGAGGTATTGTGCAGCTTCAATGCAGAAGTCCAATGTGGCAGTGGGCCATACCAATTCTAACATAGCAGGACCTCGCTGGTGGAAAACCTTCTAATCTAAGCACCCCCTGGAAAACACAATGGTCTCTCTCCAAAACTGTGTGAGCCCCTTTGGTTGTAACCTACTCCTAACTCCTACCCTTTCCTACTCCCCGTTGGTTAAGGGGGTTTCTCCCCGCCTCCTGTTATCAGGCCCCAGATCGTCCCTATAACTGGGGGCGCTTGGGGCCATCTTGCCCTCTTTCTGCCTTGGACCCCTTCAGAAATAAACGTCTGGAACTTCCAGGAGAGAGGGCCTCTGAATTCTTTGTCTCTGGGAATGCCAGAGCTATCCGGCTCAGTGGGTGAGTGAGAATTGTGCCTGACACTGGCTCGGGTGTGAGAAAAGCCTTTCTGTACAGCACCAGAGCAGTGCTGGCTGAAGTGATCTCTCAGAAGCCATAGAGACACTTTCGGTTAATGCAGAAGCTTGTTCCACCCCTCCTCAACCCTCGGCATTAGTCCAAACGTACTATTTTGATGTGTTATAGGTAAGAATGGATACACAGAATAAACTGTGTGTTTCAATTTAAGCAGCCTAATCCCATAATTTATCAAGTATAACTTTATTTGCCTGCAGGTTTTGCTCCTACATCCTAGTTGAAGCCAGTAGTGACTGTCTCCTAATTCACTTAAATGGATTAGATACTTAAAGCATGTATGAACTTGCTTCTTTCTGACTTTATTTGGAGGGCTGTTCTGTAATATTTTGAGTTTTCTGTTCATTGGTAAGAAACAATTCAAATTAGGAATCTTACAAAAAAGCAGATGCTCATCACAGGGCTACTTGAGTCAGCAAAAAAACTAAGATTAATGTACATAAAGGAATATTTTATTAGAAGTTTCTGCTTTATATGCATGGCTAAATTCTACTAACACCATGACTTAAACTGTGCTACCCCCTGCTAGCTCCATATTAAAATAGGAATGCATATTTTAATTTTTCTTTTTTTTTATATTAACCTTATATTATAAACAATATTATCTATAAAATATATGTATATACATAAATATACAATATATGTTAGGCAAGCTGTTTCCAAGTGTGGGGTTTTGTTTTGTTTTTTTTTAAACATAACACCTATTGGTGACTTACAGAGCAATAAATATATAAAATAAGATTAGCTCCTTTGATACAAAATTTCTCCAAAAATAGTATAGGAAACTCTTATGGAACAGTTTTCCTAAAGGTAAAATTTATTTAAGTGTTATTTCTAGAACAGCATATCTCTATGTCATTTTTAAAATCAACTAGAGATCATAGAAGCCAGATCCTGACCTGCTTTCTGCTAAATAAATATGCCCCAGGACGCTACTAATGCATAAATGTAAAGTGAACTTCGCATCATAATGGTCCTTGATCTTGGAAAAGTAGTTGTGTTTGTAATAATTGTAAATTGTTTCCTAAAAAGAGATATTTTCATGAAACCTGTTCTGAACTCTCTTTAGCCAGAGAAAATGTTGGACTCATAGCTGTTTCATCTGGTGTTATTTTGTGTACTATCATTTGGCATGATTCCATTCTAACGAAGTCCAGGTTTGGAGATAGAAGGACTGCTGCAGTTTTGATCTGATATGAATAAGAATTAAAACCATACAAACCACAGACTATTCCATTTTCTTCTAGTTAGCACAGTAAAAGAAATACATCACCACAATCACTCTATTTATGTGTACTCTGGAATTTGATATCACCCATAGAAAACAAACATTTTTCATGAAATGCCTGAAGTTGAAATATTTGAAAGGCTTGACTTGGAAGTTGTAGCGGAGGAAGAAAGGGCATTAGATGTTACAGCATGGTCCTCATGGGAATGAGTTGAGTAGTTCACTAAACTGAGATGTCATCATAATTCTTTTCCAGTTTTACCAGGTGAGTCTGGCAGGGAAAGCTTCCATTGCAGGCTGTGATGTCTTTATTCATATGACTAAGTATAAGTGTTTACAAGAGGGCCAGTTTTCATTTTTCCAGTTTGGTTCCTGAAGATCCTGTCTGTTCAGCTGGTATAGTCTGGTGAGAGATACAGCTCTTGGCCATGCAGATGAGATGGGCTCCACAATCTAAGCTGACCAAAAAACAATCACTGTGATGTTAAACTAGATGTTAGATGTTAAACTCACTTCTAGGCACTAGAAGCTCAATTTGGTAGACAACACATATATTACCAGAATAGTTGAAGCTGCCCTGGCATATCCTACCTGTTCTACAGATGCTGTTAAAGAGCAAACAAGTCAATAAAAGAAGACAATAAAAAATATTTGTGTAAATACATAAGCAATAAAAAGGAGGGCTAAGGAAAATCTTCATCCTTTATTGGATGCAGTCAAAACATAGTGACAAAGGATAAGAAAAAGGCTGAGGTACTTAATGTCTTATTTTCCTCCATTTTCAGTAGTAGGACCAGTTGTTCTCCAGATGGCCAGTTATCTGAGCTGGAAGATAGGGACAGGGAACAGAACAGTGTCCATAGCACAAGGGAAAATGCTCAGCAACCTGCTACATCACTTGGACACACACAAGTCTATAGGGTTGGGGGTTGGATGAGATCAACCCAAGGATACTCAGGGAGCTGGCAAAAGTTCTCACCAAGCCACTCTCTATCGTTTACCAGAAGTCCTGGCTAACCAGGTAGGTCCCAGCTGACTAGAATTTAACAAATGTCATATCCATTGCCAAGAGGGGCTGGAAGGAGAATCTGGGGAACTAAAGACCTGTCAGCCTGACCTTGGGGCCAGGAAAGGTCATGAAGCAGAACACCTTGTGGCACATACAGGACATACAGGGGTTCAGGACCAGCCAGCATGGGTTTATGAAAAGCAGGTCCTGCTTGACCAACCTGATCTTCTTCTGTGACAAGATGACGTGTTTAGTGAATGAGGGAAAGGCTGTGGATGTTGTCCACCTGGACTTCAGTAAAGCCTTGGACACAACTTTCCACAGCATTCTCTTGGAATAACTGGCTACTCATGGCTCAGAGGCATACACTGGACTGGATGACTGTGCCCAGAGAGTGGTGATAAAGAAAAATTAGGGTACCAACCTCGTAGACAGTGTCTGAAACGGCCCCTACTGGACATGAGGAAAACCATCTTCTGCCTCCAGATATTGGTAAATGCAGCCTGGGGTGTTTTGCCTCAGTCAATTACACAGTTGTTTGGCAGTGCTGCCCTCCAGGTGCTCCTGCAAGCTCCAGCTGAAGAACAGTTCTCATAGAGCCCTCTTTACTGAGAGCAAGTGGAATGAGGTGACTCAGGCACCTTCCTGAGCATCAAGTAAGCAGAGACCAGTGTTCTCAGCAGCACTTACCCTGGGACCTGCTGTAACTGAAGGGGACATTGCAAGAAGTCTTGCAAGAGAGACTCTCTGCCACAGCAGGATGAAGAGAAGTAGAAAAAAGTGAAACTCATGGATTTAGATATGAACAGTTTAGTAATAAAATAAGGAAAGAGGAATAAAACCAGTGAAAACACAAGTGAAAATACAATGGCTCATAACTGATGCCTAACTCGTTCGCAAGCAGCAACCAGTTACTTAGCCAGTTCCTTGTAATATTTACAAGGAGCATGATGCTGCATGGTATGGAATATCCCTTTCTCCAGTTCTGTTCAGTTGTCCTGGCTGTGCTCCCTCCTAACTTCTTGTGTTCAAGTCTTGGATAAGTAAGTTACTCACTGGGTTAAAAATTGACTGGATGGTTGGGCTTAGAGAGTTGTGAATGGAATCACGCACATCCAGCAAACGGTCACAAGTAGAATTACCCAGACCACAATATTCGGGCCAGTCCTGTTATATAACTAGATTAATGGTCTGGATGAAGGGATCAAGTGCACCCTCAGTCAGTTTGCAAATGACACCAAGTGGTGTCTTGATCTGCTAGAGGGTAGGAAGGCTCTACAGAGGGATTTGGACATGCTGGATTGATGAACCAAAATCAAATGTATGAGGTTCAAGGAGAAGTGATATGTCCTGCTGTTGTGTTACAACAATCCCATGGAACGATACAGGCTTGGGAAGAGTGGCTGGAAAGCTGCCCAGAAGAAAACAACATGAGAATGCTGATCATCTCCCACGGAACATGACTAGGCAGTGTGTCCAAGTAGCCAAGAAAGCCAATGGTATCCTGGCCTGTATCAGCAATAGTGTGTCCAGCAGGATCAGGGCAGGGATCTCACCCGTTTACTCAGCACTGGTGAGGGCACACCCCAAATCCTGTGTCCAGTTCTGGCTTCTCATTCAAAGAAAGTCATTGAGGTGCTGGAGTGAGTCCAGAGAAAGGCAAAGGAGTTGGTAAAGGCTCTGGAGCACAAATCTTGTGAGGAGCAGCTGAGAGAGCTGGGGGTTTTCAGTCTGGAGAAAAAGACACTCAGGGGAGGGATTATCACTCTCTACAACCTCTACCCGAAAGGAGGTTGTAGCCAGGTGGGGGGTGGTCCCTCTTCCTAAATAACAAGCTGTAGGACAAAAGCAAATGGCCTCTTGTTGCAACAGGGAGGTTTAGATTTGGTGTCAACTGGCTGGTCAAAAACCTCTGCTTTTTTGGGATGGCAGGTGAAGATGATGTCCCTGGGACATTGCAAATAGCAATAGATTCACAATTTAAGTAACTGAGTTTATGCCAACATTCTTACAGACAAATTTTAAGTTTCTGTTTTAAGTTTAATTTGAAAGTAATTCCCACTTCTAACAGAGAATAATTACAGCCTTCCTTTGTTAATTTTAATTTATTTGCTTACTCAATTTTCAGGATCCCAATTTTGGTATTTCTTTCCAAATATTCTCTGATGCTTGCTGTTACTTTATAAATTGCAGAAAATTGTTCCATACTTTTCATTTTAAAAGTGATACATAGCAAATATTCTTAAGTTTGTATAACTACTAAGCATGCACAAACACATAGAATATCATATTTCTCTCTTGTTTGGTCCTATTCTGTATTCATTGTAGTTATCATGACAAATAATATATATAATAATAATACTACTTATTACTGTATTAGGCAATGAAGTAATAAATTACAGTTTTATTTCCTGTAGGCTATGTACATTTTACAGTGTTAATTTGTGGATCTAACCTTGAACTCTTACTCTCTAGAGGCAGTTCTCTATCAAGAACACAGGCAATTTTAAGTTACCAAGATGAAGTCTGAACTTACGAAAGCAAAACCAGAGCCAAGTCTTAGCTGTGACAATGGACCAAAATCTCATCCATGTCCCTAACCTTATTCTAGAGATACAGAGAATTCTTAGATACAAGTTTGTGTTTTGATTTATATGGTTTGGGGTTTTTTATGTCCAGTTTTTTATGCTTTTGATAGCTACTGGTGTATATTTAAGCACAAAAAACAACAGACAGGCTTAGCTATTCATTTTGAGGGTTTGCATTGTTTTTAACTTGTGGTTAATTTTAAAATAGAACTAATAGTTCCTATTAGCTTATGAGGAAGGATTTCTAGACACAAATAATAGTTGAGGGGGTTTGGGGATTTTTTTAGACTAAGTATAGCTGGGTAAAATGATTACAAGCTTTTGGGCATGCAAGCCCATCATCAGGTTTAAAATAGAAACAGCAGCCTTCAAGCTAAATACGGGGTAAGATAAATTGTTCTGGGTTTAACTTCATTATGTAATCATTTGGACAAATTGAAGAAAAGGCATCTAGCACTGGTGGAGCTGAGGAAGATGTGGGTGAGATCTCCATCTCCTACAGGAAAGAGAAAGGCAGTTAATTATTACTTTTGGTATAATGAAGAGTAGGATGAAGGCTGGGCAAAATAAGTATGTTATCAAACTGGTATCTCTATTGAGTCTGCAATTTTTAGTAACAAGTAGATCTATAATTCAGTTCAGCTTGCCTTTTGAGATTACTGCGTACATCACCTCTGAATCTGGATTTGGTGGGCAGAGGATGAGGTTTCCTAGCTGCAATTGTTTGTAGTTCCTCTTTATTTACTGTTTGATTTTCTCAATTTCATCATCAGAGATTTCATGAAGGCATTTGGCACACAGAATTAAGTGTGAAATAAGGTTTTGTATGTATGGAATCTGTGTTTTTTTTTTCTGCTTCTGCTGTGGGTGAGTTGAAGGAGTAGGCAATGGAAAAGGGTGGGAGAGAACTCCTTCTGAGAATGCATCAGAAATTAAAAACTCTAGGAGAAGGATAAGATTTGCTTAGGTGATACTGGATCATACAGGTCAGCCATATTACTCCAGGAAGCTGTATTTCTTGTGGCTACTTCTAGGATGTCAGGATATTGTTTAAATGAATATAATAACATGTGGCTGAATTTTTATACAGACTGAATATACAGTAAACTTTCAGTGAAATCCAGAGTTCAGACTAGCATTTAAGGTCTGTGATAAGCCTAACTGAAGTTTTATAAATTTCAAAATATATACCACTATCTGGCATCTCTGTCATTTTGCCAGTCCCTACTCTTCCATCATACCAAGTACAAAATACTTTGGAAGCTGCTATGATATCTTACTCACTTTAAAATGTTGATAGATACCTTCATCTTCCAAGCAGGCAAGTTAACATGTTCAGGTTTTTTGGGGGGTTTTCGGTCTTTTCTGGGGTTTTTTTGCTTGGTTTTTTTGTTTGTTTGTTTTTGTTGGATTTTGTTTGGTTTTTTGTTTGGTTTTTGTTTTTGGGGTTTTTTTTGTTTTTTGAGAGGGGTTTTTTTTTTTTTTTTGATTTTTGTTGGTTTTTTTTGTTTTGTTTTTGTGAGGGTTTTTCTTTATTTGTGTGTGTGTGTGTGTGGTTTTTTTGTGGTTTTTTTGTTTGTTGCTTCAGGTTTTTTTATTTTTTAGGTTTTGTTTTTTGGCGGGGTCTGTCTTTTTCTGATTTTGAGGCTTAATGGAGGCTCACATGAATATTTTTGTCACCAACACCAAGATAATAAAAGCCCTTATTATTTTGATGACTCTGCTGGTGGTTAGGTTGTCTTCATATGTGAATGCCCACATCAGTATTGTATGGCTTTTATTTCTGTACCCTCTTTTTCTTGCTATCACACACCTAGCACTGAAGTTTTAAATATATATAGAAAGAAGTTTTGTTGTTTTGTTTTGTGGCTTTTTTTTTTTTTTATTTCATGCATTCACTCCTGGTCACATGTGCTAAAATAGATTTTGATTCTCATGATTAAATATTGTGGGAAATAATTGGAATGATATTATTACTAGAAGTTGTTGATGCATAAATCTTAAGAGAGCTTCTTCTGATTTGTTTAAGTTTTTTGTCACTGCAAGTATCCTTGAGGACTTAGCAAGAAAGTTAGAAATACATGTCATGGTATTCTCATGGCCTGAGAAATAGGAGAAGCAATATTAAAACTGTCATATCATTGCTCCTGTAGATTTAAGCTTTCTGTAGTCCATAGTTATTTCTGTCTAATGAGCAAATGCATGACAGACCTAAAAGATCATCTACCATATAGGAAACAGTTAGTTTAACTTTCTAGTGGAGGCAAGATGAAGAGAAAGAGAAAACCATATATCTTCAAGAAAATGATGGTTCTTCTTTTGTGGCACCTTTTATCTAAAAGATAGAATACCAAAGCAAACCCACACAGAGTAAATACCTGAGTGCTTCGTGGTACTCCAGCTTGTGATTTTATTTTTTTCCTAATTTCTACTAAGTAATTCTAATGTTTGCTGTGTATAAATGAGAATAAGTATTTCACATGTCAGTTTTCAATATGTTGTTTGAAAACATTACTAGAGAATTATCTTACTGACTTGAGATCTCGGGTTAGATGTTTGGCCTTGCTACTGGCTTAATACATAACAGACTAAAACTAATTTGTCAAAATGAATTGGTGGATTTTGAGAGGCAGTGAGGTAGAAATTTTAATCTTTTAAAATGCCCACTTGAAATCACCATGGCATATAAGGACTGGTGAATCATGATGAACCAATGAATACTGGATAATTATTTAATATTAGTTGTGGAATTATGCTGAGGATGTGAATAATACCTTCATTAAATTCCTCTGAAAAAATCTAAGAAAGAAATAATGCTCTTTGTCAGTGTCTCAGTCAAAGCTGTTCATTAGTAACATAGGAAAAATGCATAAAATATTTCCAGCTTTCTTTAATTTCCAGCTACTCTGCAAATAAGCACCATATATTTTTCCTTTACTGAAATAGTGACAATTAGTCTTGTCATACAAAACTATTTAACACTGATGATTTTGTATTGTACAGCTTAAAATTGAACAAAAATAACAGCATTTGCCAGTTTCAAAAGCACCAGACCCCACCAGGAACATTTGATGTAGCTTTTTGTTCTCTGTTGTAATTTTTGAAAGGCTAAAATTTATCTTGGAAATATGCTGAATAGTTCTAAATAATTCAGGTAGTTGCAAATTGAAAATATGCCAAATAACAATCAAAGTTTACAGTATTTTTCTCCCTAACACTTCAATAAGTAAATTCCATTAGAATGTGGCAAGTAGCTGCTGATGCTTTCCTGTAAAAGGAATTAACATCATGATACCAGTAACTGATTTGATCATTGGATCCAGTCATGTAAGCCACCTGAAGCCACAAAAATCACCCCATTAATCCCTCTTTTGCTCCTAGAAACAGGTGTAACATCTGGAGTATGCTAAGAATAAGAGATTTACTTTATCATTTATTTAAACTGCAGCTTGCAATGATCAAGCCCAGGGCTGCCCAGCACAGACTCCCAAAAAGCCCCAAACACCCAACTTGCAAATCTCATCCTCTGTCCTTTCTCTTAACCATTTTATTTGTTCCAATTGAATGTCCCATCCTCCTTTCAAGTCACACCAAAATAAACAATCTGTCCTTATGTTTTCCCCATTGGTCTCAATTCTGCTGCATTTGCAGCCAGCCTTGATAGTTCTGATACCACAACCTGGATTATCTGTGGATCTTATGATGTCAGAGATGGATGTAGCAGAGCATCTTACCCCCCACAAGAGCTTATTTGTTGTTTTTTAACCAGTCAGACAACTCAAACAGGACAAACTGTCTTGAAGTGAGTTATTTTAGCACCATGGGGTTAACATTGGTCTGGCATCTCCCAACTTCCAATAAACATCTTACTGTTAAAGTGAAATCTGGAAAGATAAGCTGGTTTTCTGACTAATACTCGCTTTCACTTTACAACTTTGAAAGCCACAGCAAACTTTCAAAAAGTAGAAATCTTCTACACTTTTTCCTGGAAATGTGTGGAGTTTCTCCTGTGAATAGGGACTCCTATTTCCTGATTACTGCCCAGAGGTTAAGTGAAGGAATCTGTGCACATTGTCATCATTTTGGTGGTAAGTTACATTAGACTCCTAATTGAGACTATTTCTTTGCTAGCTTTAATATACCTTGATATCATGCACTCTTTAATGTTATTCAGTAATCCATTACTAGTTCTTTTAGTTTTATACTGTGTAGTAAGCAATTTTGATTAAGGTATTTTGTCTGTTTAATAAATAAATAATTTTTATAAATATATCTGATTTGCCATTATTAGTACTTGTGGGTCAAAGTAATTCCTTAAATTTAAACTGTTGCCAAAATCTGAGGCTATGGTAGGCCTTACCTGTGTTTAAACCCCTTTCAAGTGAAAGAGTTTAAATACACAAAGGAGTCCTTTCTGATCCCCAAACACAGCAGCAGATCTTCTTTAATAAACTTTGTGTGAAGCTTCCACTCTCCCTGAGACAATGGAATTACCAAGGCGATGCTGGCCTTGCAGAACAGCTCTCCAAACCGTCCCAGTATTTTCCTTCTACCTGTGATGTTTGGCTGTTTCTCATTTCTTCTGCCTTAGCCACCTGTGCAATGTCATAGCTCCTTATGCTGTCATTTGTCATACCCATGAAATTCTCTTGTCATGACTATTTATTTTCTGCAGTTCTAATAAATTCATGTAGTATGGCAAGAGACACATAGTGTTTTCAGTGAGCGAAGAAAAAGTGATTAGTGAATTAGTAAAACCCATTTACTTCATTCAATCAGTGAAATCCCTTTGCCCTTATGTGAGCTTTAAAATTGTTCTCATATTTTGAGATGATTACAATAAAAATAAGACTAAATTCATAATGGGTTGCATTCACATTTGTCATGTGAAAAGGGGATGTTTACTTGACCCTTAGTGTGGGGACATTTACTCAACTGTTATTATTTAATTTTTCTGTCAGCACCCTAGGAAAGTCAAGACCCTTGTGGCCGACAGTCTATCAGCGTCCTTTTAGGGGAAGCTTCACTGAACAGTCCTGCTGGATTAGAAGGCAGTTCAACCAACAAATATGCCAAAAGCATAAGGGAGACCCGTCAGCAGGTTTTCCCACTTTATGACCCCTATGTGGGTCTTCCACTGTATTTTAGTATATTACTTACTGCCAATAAATGCCAGGGCCCTTGAAGGACTCACACAGAGAGCTTATGGAATAACACTATTTATTAATATTAAATTGTAATAGGTTAAGGTTCAAGGATTGCTGATGATAGTATCTGACTGCAAAAACGCATTCAAAACAATTGTCGAGGTTTGACCCTGGCCAAATGCCAGGGACCTACGACGTCTGCTCTCTATGCTCTCTCCTGCTGCAGCTATGCAGAGGAGAGGAATCAAACTAACACAAACACACTAGACTCATGAGTTGAGATGAGGCAGTGGTGGGGAGGGGACGCATGAAAACATGAGCAAAAAGGTGAGAAACTTAAGTTGCAAAGTGATTTATTAACCTAACAGAGTTGGAGGATAAATGAGAGGTAAAAATAAGCTCTTAAGACACCATTTCTTCACTCACCCCCCTCTCCCTCTTAAGACACTGTTCCTCAGCTCACCCCTTCCCCNTGGGAGCACCTCCTCCTCCACCTTCTCCACTGACCTTGGTGTTTCCATGTTGTTTTCCCTCACATATTTTTACCTCCTTCTCCTCCTCTGGCTACAAAGAAGTGCGTGCACCCATTGTTTTGATTTCTTCTTAAATATATTTTCACAGAGGCATAACTAACATTTCTACTTGGCCCAGGTTTGGCCAGCAGCATGTCCATCATTTTCAGAGCCAACAGAGAGTGGCTCTGCTGGACAGGGTGAAAAACTTCCAGAATCTTCACACAGGACACACAGGAGCCATCTTTGTGCCCCTCCCTACCCACTAGCAATAACTGGGCCAAGTAAAACCACCACAACCATACACAGACAGACTCTGATCCCCAACAGAATTGTTCAGCATGCACAGAGAGTGGTTCTTATCTGGTAGGCATCCCT
This sequence comes from Pardalotus punctatus, assembly GCA_013400915.1. Lineage (NCBI taxonomy): Eukaryota > Metazoa > Chordata > Aves > Passeriformes > Pardalotidae > Pardalotus > Pardalotus punctatus. Next base: position 71,765 of record VZTX01014860.1, read on the forward strand.
ATGGGGGAGAAGACAGGTTCAGCCCATCCCAGCAGTTATGACGGAGTCTTCCCTACCTTTTCCTCCATTCTTGATTTAGTTTTACACTGTTTCTTTTTGTTTAGGTGAAGCTTAAGTGACTCAAGTCACGCATACCTTTGTAACTGATTGGTGTAAAGTCCTCTCACTTCACTTTTAAAGATACAATAAAAAAAAATAGAGAGCTTATGCCCAGTGAGGGGTGGTCGTACCTCTAAGACAGGTACATTTGGGATGGAGGTGTGCATTAATATTATAATTAGGTTATAGAGGACCAAGTTCATCTGAGGAGAGTGATTGTGTTACAGTTGCTGGCTCAGCAGCAGGACATCTTCTCCCCTGGCTGACCCATGAGTGCTATGTGGTTTATCAGCTGCAAAGTACCATCGAGTTCTCCTCCCTGCAAGGATTTCAGCAAAGCCCATCCAAGACGTTTCCACTCCGCTTTACCTTCTGTTCCATCCCCCTTAGCAGGGGCTGTGGCTGCAGGTTGTGGGTGTGGGGAATCATTGTGGAATAAGTTTCCAGCATACCAACCACATTTCATCCTGAGAGTTGCAAATGTGTTTTACCTTGTAATTTCTGTATGGTTATAACCTCTGTTAGGATGTGAATATAACTTTGCAGTTTCCTCTAATTTTGTCCCCAGTCATCTTTCCACACACATTGTTGTGACACTTCATGTGATTTATTCTGTTGAATTCACTCCATCCTTTCTCATCCCCATAGTGCTCTTCATTCCACAAAACCATTGAGCTATTTTGTGAAGTGTAACTGAACTAGTTAAAAGTCTGTTGCTGCTGATACCTTCTTTGTTAACTTTTGTGAACATAAAGAAACTTTTCAGCTGTTACAGCAGATTAATGACAGACAGTATTTTTTCTTCTATTATTATTATTATTTCAGTAGGATGTGGCCTTTTCTCTATAATCCTGCAGACAGATGAGTTACTATGCATTTATTGTCATTTATGTGACCTTTCTGAAAGTTGTGTGATATCACAGGTTGATCATGAGAAACATCATTATCATCTATAGAAAAAGTAAATACAAAATGTACCTAGTATAAAATAAATTACTGTGAAAGTTACTATTGGAAATAATAAACCACTTAACTAACACTTTTTATAATACATAAGAGACCAGTGGTGAGAAAGGTTTTTGGAAAGGTTCTTCTCATTGTGTTTGATTACTTTGCTAAGGTGCGCTACAAGTTTTTGTCCAAAAATAATACATACTCAGGAAATGGTTGAGAATATTGTTTGGAAGGGATGTTTTACTGTTAATATGGCAATGAGATACTGAATATCAAGCATTATATAAATTATTTGTAAAGTTTTGTCAAGAAAGTCAAGTTAGAGTGAAAAAAATTAATGTAATTTGGCACTAAATCACAAAATTCCTGGATTTCTATAATACAGGTGTTCAAAATCTATATACAGAAAAGCAACTGCTAAAACATGCTAGAGCAAAAGGCAAGTTTATATGGTACATGGTTTTCTGAGGGTTTGCTGTTAGTTTGATTTTTCTTCTTCACCCAAAAGGAAGTGATGCAACTAGAGAAATATCCACTTCTAAAAACTGATAATTATATATAGACTTTTTTCTGTTCTTTATTAACAACTCCAAAACAGATTGAGTTGACAGCTAGTTTGCTGGTCACCAAGCCTGTAGCTTTTAACTTTGAAAATGTAAATACTGATTAAAGAAATGGTAGTGTTCTAAGCATACTTGGAAGTAGCAATTGCTGGAGTGGAATGAGAATCAGCAGATAAAGAAACAGAAGTGGGAGAATAGAAATAGCCGTTGGTATGAATTTCTCTGTTTTAAGCAGGTCATGCATTTGGGTATAAATTCAGAGTGGCAGTTGACTGATGTCAAGATGTATCTATAGGTTATGTTGTTCCATGGCCTTTTGGTCACAGAATCAAGGTGGAGATTGCCCTTGTCTCAAGGTTTATGCTTATGTGTGCCACAGGAGTTGCTGAAAGTGTTGTTTGCAGAATTTATCATCATCTGTGAGATAATGGCCACATCAAATTACAATATGCTATCTGAGTGACACAGGTTAGTAGCAGCAGAGACAAAATCTTTCCATCAAAACATTTAGAAAAGGAAAAGGGGACCAAACCCATTATGACTTGAAAGTTAGTGTCTAGAAGGTGGAAACATATGTCCAGAAAGACTGAATACTTTTCTGCTGCCATCATTAAAAATTGATGACTAGGAGCTAGTAAACACAGTAACCTCAACAGATGGTCCTGTTACACAAATTAAATTTATGCTTGCTGTAGAAGCTAAACAACCTGTAGACATAACAAGTAACAGAGTATCATAAAGAATGAAAGAAATTCCTACACCTAACCTGAGTCACAGCTTTCAGTCTGGTTTTTGAGACTTGTTTTGTTGGCATTTGTTTGCTTTGGGGGGTGGGCAGGGTGAGGATGGTTGGGATGTGTCTGTTAATTTTATTTTAAAATATTGTCATGTTTGATAGATCAGCCTCAAGAAGCTGCTTGCCCTCATGTATAAATCAATATAGAGCTTAAGAGAGGTGCAACAAAGAATTCATAATTATGAGATCATACAAAGCATTCTGCAGCATCACCTCCTTTGAAGTACAAGTCTGATAAAATATTTAAGTGGCTTAAATAATAAGGAAACTGACTACCAAAGTCAATTAAAACACTGTTTAAATTGTTGTTCTCAGCTATTCTTGACTTTAGATTTCAACTATTTTCTGTCCATTCCTCTGCTGCTACTGTAGAAAGTATTGGCAGAAGACACATCTGATTTTATTTGTACTTTTGATGCCTTAACAAACTGTTCCTTTCTGACATTACAGCAGGTTTCAATTGGTGAAATAAACCAGACTTTACTGGCACAGTCATTAAAGCTCTTTCTACATATCAAGTGGAGTGTCTTCAAGGCTGGCTAGTAAATCATCCTTCAGATTCCCCAGAGAATTTTTATCTATTCTCTGATATATTCCAAATGTACCCAATAATCTAATTCCAAAGTTTGGAACAAAAAACAGCCTCTTAGTGCTATGTTTCTGATGTCTTGCCATAATTTGAATTTTATACATCTAGCTGTCCCAAACCCAACAGCTACCTGATGGACCTTAACAGAAAATGAGTGAAACGCATTAAGATATGACTTAATAAAATGTGAATATAAACTGTTTCTAATTTTGTTTGCTACAAAGGAAACTGAAAGAAACAGTGCTAAAATGAATTAGGACAGAGCTGAACAGTAGGAACTAAAAACTGATAAAGCAAATATATTGAGAGGTTTGCTTCTAAAAAGCATTTTTGAGGATCTACAGTTCCTATTTTGTATTGTGGCAAGAGAAGATGTTCAAGTTCTTTGAAAACCAGTCCAATTCACTTAGGAGTGTGAAATCAAACTGTTAATGTCTAGAGCCATGGAAGACTTTGAGTTTTGCTCACAGTGACATCATTAGTTCCCAGAACAAGTTTCACAAACAGAAAATAGGCTGAATATTAGCAAACCAAGTTAAAAATAAAAACAAAACTGTGGAGCCTGTGTTACAAAGTTTTGTAGGACTCATTGTTCAGGCCTTCTTAGAGCATCATTGACAAATTCATAGCACTTCAATGGTATCTGATCTCAAAAGAAAATAAATAAAAATGAAAATTCCTTTTGTGAATTTTTTCAATGAGTTTATGTAAGTATTGCAGATATAATCAAACTATCAGAAACCCTAGTCACTCACGGAAGATATCACAAAATAAACTACTTAGAAACTCTGCAATGGGTATTTCAGGTTTCACATTGGCAATATTGATGTAACCAATACAGTAAGTAATATTCAGGTGCAGAAGCATCTCAGAACAACTCTACCATGACTCAAGGGCAGCTTTTGATATCTTAGTTCAGATATTAACCTTCATTGTGCTGCATGCACAATGTAGAATGGGACTCCTCAATATAATTTACTTTGCAATGAGTTATTGCTTTCTCACAGCCTGAAAACATATGATTAAAAAATAATTGAGACAGACCTAGGTCAGGTATTACTGTGTTCAGATGAAATTGATAGTTTGAATAGCTGTAACAGAAAAACTGAGCCGTAAACAAGTTAGTGTTCCTAGGCAGAGGAACAGTCTAAGGCAGCTTCATTTGCCTTAGAAATATTTGAGTATGCCGGTTCCGTGCTAGACTGTAGGCTGGGAAGCACAGGCAATTTTTCATGTGCGTAATACTTGGTAGGTAAATTAATACTGGTATAGATGCAGGTAAAAACTCTTCAACTCAAGCTCTTTCATAAAGATCAAAGCAGTTTATGGATTTATTAATGACGTGTAATTAATGGCAAATCAGTGACCTATATCATCAAGCCCAATATCAACAATACAAGAGGTAAACCATGATATTAAACACTTAAAAACAAGAAGTTAAGATGATAGCCTCAGGGAATTCATGCCACTATGAAACTGAAGTTGTGCTAAATTGAAAGATATGACGGAGGCTTGAATGTGTAATTGATACTGAAAGAGAGACAGTAAGGAATAAAGCTTAGATAAAGTTTCTCCCAGCGAGACAGGTTATGATCCTGGCTTGCCCAAAAATTTTAGATAGTTTATTAATAAACCCCCAAGAATTCATATTCCATAGCTACTTCATGCAAGAAAAATAAGGCTATTAAAATCCTTCACAGAGGTCTTCTGCTTAGCTAAGTTTAGGTATTCAGATAAAATAGGCAAGATAATCCTTTGGACCTCTTTAAAGTTACCCAACTCTCTCCCCATTGAATATGTCATACAAGAGCTGCTGGTAACATAAATTTAAGCAATACCCTGGGAGACTAAGGGACACTGCACATCATACTCGATAGTCTTACCAATGACCTCAATTCCAGTCAAACAATGTACTGTGCAAAATTATTGTGATAAACTTTTGAATTATGTTTCTGATTGTGCTTTCTTGGTTTTTATTTTTCCTGGGAAATTGTTAACAAATAGAACAATCCAGTTAAATGGGAATGAATTTGTTATATTACCATGATCAATTTCAAAGTCCTGTTGAAGTAGATTATCACAGTGGTGTCTTTCAGTGTTGCAAATCTAAAAACTAACATGTCATTATAAGTTCAGAGTAACTGTAAGGTTAAGGGGATGAATATATACTTTATAAGACTGAGACCCCTTTTTTGTTATGGTAATAAGTTTAGGTATACATGTCAGTATGTAATGGAGATGGTTCTTTTGTCAGTTACATATATATATTTCTCGTTAAAGAAATTCCTGAAGCATCTGACAGAAAAATAAACAGATGTTATTTCTTAGTTGGCCAATTCCCCATATAATTTTTGTCAAGTACGTATGCCCATACAATAGAAGGATTATTCAAACCAGTCTGTCAGAATTCAACCTAGATAATATGAAATATAACTTTAGTGTTTGCTGTAGTTCCTATTGCATGCATTTGGTATTCAACAATAAAATATGCCCTATGTATAATCATTTCATGCTACTTTAAAAATGGATGTGTATAAGAATTTCATATTTCCACATTTAGATAAACATTGAATAAATTAAATTCAGTTGAGATATGAAACAGATTTTTAAGCAGAATTTAGACACCTAATTAACAAATGTCTTAGTATTTCTTTTAAAATTTAGGCAATGTTTGTTAGAAAAAACACCATTTTTTTACATAACACTATTGCACATGCTACAAAACATGTAAGCATTACTCTCTTATTCAGTGACATTTGGGGTTCAAATCATAGGAGCAGACTGGGTACACACAGGAAGAGGTGTTAGTCTGACCTGTCATCATCAGAAAGCTTCTGCTGCCTTAATGTAGTGCTACTTGAGATTGGGGCTTTTTTGGGCTGTGTAGCTTGGACTTTGTCCTTCCCTCCAGAAAGCCAGAGCTATCACAAGTCATAACTGGGAGGTCTGTAACTCATGGTCTGGGTTGTCCCAAACAGCACAGAAAACTCTCTGTACAAGACTGCATTGAGAGATACTGTCTCCAAGAGGTCAGCCTCAGTGTGTTCCAGTGTCCTCAGTCATCCACAGTGACACAGGATGCTTTGTTTTTTTTAAACACTGAATTGATTCATTGACTTTTTCCACATTCTGTGCTGGAAAAAAAAAAAAAAAAGGAAAAAGAAAAATAGCATTTTGGAAGTGATTTAGCTAATTAAAAAATAGATTACTTTAATTAAATCAGATTAAATGTACCCAAGAGAGGTCTATTTTCCTCAAAATTTTATCTCTTAGAAAAGATGTGAAGTTTAGTGTATAGATACAGTAGCCTAGGTTGGTGAAATCTAAAATTATGTCAGACAATTGTTACTGTACATAATTATGCACCAAGTGGTCCATATCTGCAGATATTTTCAGAACATGTAAATCAAAAGTGGTACTAAGGTTCATTTCAAAGATTAGCTTTGACATTGTTAAGCTTATTTGAAAACACATGCAGAGGTACCTTTACTTAGAAATACTTAAAAGAACTTGGAAATAATGTGAAATCAGGATTATTTCCAAACCAAAGAGATGTGTGTGGGGAGTGGGAATTATAATATTTTACTGTCAACCTATCAACCTAGAGAATACAGACAGGAGAAGGAAGATTTTCTGATGCCTCTCCTGAAATAACAGCTAAGGCTAGTCATCTGTTGTTATAGATACAACTTAATCATGTAAGAGTAGGAAGCCTGGAGATATCTAACCATTCAAAGATGTCTTGTTGAGGCTGTATTGGGTTACCAGAGCCTTCATGACAGACAGAATTTTAGATGTGTGCTTCATTTAGTTTCAATATTTCCTAATTCTTGGTTTCCTTATTAATTTAGAAGATTTCTTTAATCCATTAATGTGAATTATACCCTTAAAAAGAATAGGAACAGTTATTATATTTACTATAAACCAGTTGTAAATACTTCTTGTATTTACAACTAAAAGGTGATCTAAAAGGTGAGTTTACCCAACCCTGGTGTCTTGGTGTACAGAATAATGCCTACAATACTGACACTTAAATACCTACCTACTGTACTGTTCTGCAAGCTGATTTACATTTCTGATATTCCTTTCTGGCTAAGTTATTTTCAACTCACATTTCTGCAAATATTTCTTATAAATTATACCTACTTGAAAAAAACTCACATCTGTAGGTTTAACTGCTTGTTTTGTTTACACTTAGCAGTTGAGTTCTGTTTATAATGTAATGTGACTGAGGAAGAAGATTGTCAGCCCAAGATTTCAACAACTTGCATGTTCATCCTGAGGCAAAGAGGTGCTACAGATTGCCAGTGGTAGCTGCAATGTTATAGTGGTTTTGCTGGAACTGTACAGTCAGAAAATCATCAGGAGGAAGTGCATTCTACGTTTGGCTAGCAGGAAATTTCTCAGCTCTTGCCAGCCTGAAATAATATAAGGATTAGAAAATTTCTTTTCAGTGTGGCAGAGCCAGACTTTGGTCTGCAATCAGCCAATTCTATTTCTATTCCAAGAACCTATTTCAACATATTACAACCTATTTTCAAGTTAATAATGTCATCCCAGGTCCATTGGGATGGAAATGAGCTCGTATATTAAGGCATTTAAATGGAAATTTCTAAATGCGTATGACAGCATCCAGCTAGATATTTGACTGAATTTGCTAGACATAGATATCTAGTGCAGTATGAAATGTCTTAAGATATCCAAGAAATCCCCAGAAGGCTGGCAAATATGACAGTGATCCAAGCAGTAGTCTTGTTCATTTCTGGAATGCAAGTGGAAGCTTGGCAGATATTCTGGATATCTCAAATGAAGCTGTAAAACCATGTTAGATAAAAGTCATACATAATTTTTTACCTTAGAATAAGGTGAATAGCATTCTCTGTTCCATCATCCACACTCAGTGCTCATCAGCTCATCTGAACCTGAGACTTATTTGCTGTATTATACAAGCTCAAACATATATTTGTGCAAAGACATTATATTTAAACACCTACAATTAGATGTGATTTTTAGCACACTTGTCTGGATAGATATGCATTCTTTCCTGGCACATTTTGAAATTTCCAGTGTTTGTCCACGCACAGAAAAGGTGTTTGAAACATAGCTTAGTAGTTAATGGTACCATTATGACTCCATTTTAACTAGCTACATTTTTCTTCTATTTCTTATTTGAAAATAAAATAAAAAGATAAAAAATTAAATAATTTTTATGTTCATATTGACACATAAAATTATGTTTGTAATAAAATTTCAGTTCTATAAATGCTGTATATTTTTCTTATATTTACTTTGTTTAGTCCAGTAGCATTAAATAATATCCTCTCAACAGCAAATAGTAACAGCAATGCAATCTTCCAAATTATACAGACCCCACGCTATCTAAAAATATACTGTATTGCTTGCTTACCTACCAAATTCTTACTAGAAAATATGCTAGGTTGGTTTGTATGTTTAGTTATATAATTTTATAAACTAATAGAAATACAAGGTGCTGCATTGAGAACATTTTCAATAAACTACCTGCTTTCTCTTTATTTTAGCAAAATGTCATGGATGTGAAAGCTCATATAAACATTTTATTTTACAAAAAACTCCAGATCATGAAATCTAGCACCCATTTTATGAAATGTTGTCCTTATCTTTTCCTTATTTGTATTTGAAACAGTAAGATATAACACAGAATTAACTTGCTACTGGTGGAAAAAATTCTGTAGCATGTAATACATTTTAAGGAGTTCTCAAGAAGTTAATTCACTGTAAAGGACAGCATATTCGTATCCTGAACCAGAGTTCTTCTCGTTTTCCATCTGAAGGTTATCTCACAAAGAAATTGAAATTTCTCAATTCAGGCATGTTTTGTTTATTTTCCTGTAATTTAATTTTAGTACCTTTCTTTCTCTTTCCTCAGCATTGGTAAAATATAAGATATAGGCAGTTGCTAGTCAGAGACATAAATAAAAGTCAGGATAGGCCAAAGATAACTTCCGTAAGACTAACTTGATTTATTCCATACAGACATTTTTCCATATGTTTTATTCTATGTTTGCTCTTTTCTTGTACTTGCTTTCCATATGGCAATCCCTCCTCCCAAAACCTGTTCCCCTCTTTCAGTAGCATCTGAGGTTTTTGAAGAATTAATGAAAATGTGGGTCTACAGTTAAGATATTTGTAATTACGAATTTGTGAGGACTGGAACTGATGATGAAACTGCCTATTTAATGGCATACATAATATTAAAAGAGATATCTGAACTTCCTATTCAGGTTATACAGCAGATTACAGTTGTCATTCAAAATACTCAAACACATGGACAAGACCAACATGCAGATTGAAAAAGAAAGTCCATTTTATGGTAGCAAATGAACCACTGATTCGTGGGGACAGATACACAACTTCCAAAACATCAAGAAGTGCATGCTTGTATTCATCAGTAAAGCATGGTTGTCTTCTATCAGCTTATAAGATGGTTACTTTTTGATTATTAAGGCCTTTACTTACTGCTTCACTTTCTGAAATTCCTATTAAATTACTACTACAACTTTCTTTAATGACATTCTCTAATTTTGATTCAGCCTATGATTCTGTCTCAAAGAATGCAAATCTCCAGCATAGCATCCTTACATGTCTATCATATCAATCATCTCAGATATTTTAAATCACCCCACATGCACCTACCATGTTTTTGTCTTACTTTGTTATCATGTTCATCCCATTTTTCCTTCTGCTTCTAGTTTTTTTGATTATATTACTTTATTTTTTGTTTCAATTTGTCATTATTAAATTTATTCCACTGCATGTTTAGAGTGCTGCAGGCCAACTGTATCATCAGACTTCTACTATAAGATTACGATTTATTCCTTATGAGAGAAAATAAAAGTTTTTATTGAATAGCAGTTTATAACAATTTATTTTTCCCTGTCCATCCTGGCCTTGCACACTTCCAGGAATGAGGCATCCACAACTTCTCTGGGCAACCTGTTCTGAGGTGTATCTCCCCACCTTCACAGTAAAGAATTCCTTTCTAATATCTTATCTAAACCTACCCTCTGTCAGTTTAAAGCCATTATCCCTTGTTCTGTCCCTACATGCCCTTGTGAAAAGTCCCTCTCTAGCTCTCTTTTAGGCACTTGTTATTTACTGGAAGGTGTTGAAAGGTCCCGTGGGAACCCTCTCTTCTCCAGGCTGAATGGCCCCAAGTCTCTCAGCCTGTATGCATAGGAGCAAAGTAGTTTACTGGAAGGTGTCCCTGCCCACGGCAGGTAAGATGCAGTTAGATCATCTGTAAGGTCACTTCCAACACAAAGCGTTCTAGAATTCTGTTAATATTTGCCTTGGCAGTTAGCATTCTGTTCCTTGCTTTCCCTCTTGGTCTGGCAGTGTTCTCAGGTGTCATATATATTATTTCTACTCAAGTGTTAATTCTGTCTGTCAAGTCTCTTGTAGTGATTTCCTGTCCTTTTATACATTTCAAGTACCTCTTTCCTTTAACTGATTGTTCACCATTTCTCAGAAGGGCAGTCACAGTTAAAGCACTGCACTTCTAATCAAATAGAAATCCAGGTTTTAGAAAACACGCTATAAGAGATTAAATATCCTATCCTATCCCCATATCCTAAAAAAAAGAATCAATTTATTTTGAAGTCATTTAAGATGCCACTTTGTCTTTGGTCTACTCGGTTCATCTCCTGAATACGAAAAGACAATTGATCAAATATCACAACTGTTGAGGTTTTTTTCCCCCTTCTTTTGAAAATAATCCACTCTGGGAGCAACAAAAGTCAGCTGACAGTGATCCCTACAAGTTATTTCCACACTGGCAACAACTCTGACAGTAAAGACTTCTTTATATTTACCAGTCACTGTGTGGCCAAAGCAACCTAAAGTTCTAAAAGACCTGGCAAAAAGAACAAAGGAAAAAAGACTGAGAAGTGATTAGAGAACAGCTAACTTAAAACCAGTTGTGAGACAAATGTGCTAACTTGGGACTGGAAAAATAATCTGTGATATTTTTGAGGTTTAAAGTAAATGACATTCATTCTACCCACACGGTGTGTTTTTATACCTATTATATTTGATTGAGATAAAAAGCCACTTTGAGATGAAAATGCATCTACACATATTTGAGATGGAATGAGTTGCCTTGAAAGAACAAATCATGCCTATCTTTTCTATTAAGTACAAGGTAACTTAGACAAATGGCTTAGATTATATCCCTACCTCTAAATGACTAAAGTTTAGGTAAGATGAATTCTATATAGCTTCCAAGATTGAAGTAACATTCTGGAGAACACTGAAGTATCCCAGGAAAGTACTTTTTGCCATGAACATAAACAATTTTAAATTGACAGCAGCAAGCAAAAAGGTATCTTTGATTTATTATAAAATCTAAGGGCTCCCTTTCTCTGTTTGGTTTGAACAATATTTTTCCTTAAAATTTCTATCTTTTAACCAAGTATTCATGCATTCATTATTCACTTTTTTAATTTTTTTTTTTAATAGTTTAATGACTGGCCACTCAGGAACACTGTTAAAATACTGCATTGGATTCTGATACAGATGGCATTAGAAATACTTTTTTGAGCACTATTTCCAGAATTCCTTGTGGTGAGCTGTGACATCCAAAATCTTAATCTTAAGAGAAATAAAAACCCAAGCCTAACTGAAATTAAATGTGATAACAAAAAAACAAACATACACACACACACACACACACACACAAACACACACAAAAGAAAATCTCTTTGTCTTCTGGTTTGTGCGCCTGTGGTGAACTGAGGTACTTTGGGGATGCAGCCAGAAACTACAATACTTCTCTTTAAAGTAGCAACACTTTAAAGTAGTAACCTGAAAATTATCTCTGAAAGCATATAAAGGCAGCAGGTATGACAAGGGAAGAGGCATTAAAACTAACAAGCAAAACAGGTTTAAAATATTTTGAGGTTTAATATTATGAGATTGGCCACAGTAATCTCATTCTTCTAGCAAGAAATTAACTAAATTAATGAAACTGCTACATGTACTATAGCTATTCCCTATAGTAGCAGAGGATATACCTTTTCTTTATCTTTGGGATAAAAACAGAGGCCTTTCTTATACCAACTGTGTTTATTCCTCTGACTACAACAAATTCTGATTCAGACCTTTAATAAGTCACATCATGTTGAGAAGAATCATTATCTGAGTGACTTGATAATTGATTAAATTGTTTTTTTCCAGGTATAAAACATTCTGTTTCATATGGAATCAATTGCATTGCTTATGTTCAATAATTGCAATATGGTTTTCCTGTTACAAAATAAATAATACTACTGAATTTCTTGTCCTCTTTAATTATTCAAACCTTAAGAATAAATTATGTTATGCATTAATCTTGAGGTAATGTGAGGAATAATTGACTGACACTGATATAGTAGAACACCATCAATATTTTATTTTTAAATAGAATTATGTTTCAAATGGTGTTCATCATTTGAAACACAGGAGAACAATTCTGAAATTAGTTTAAATAAAATTATATCATGGTAACATTCTTGTATAAAGGACACTTCCAAATAACCAGCTTTGATTTTGTTCACTATCTTCTTGTCCACATCTGAAAGATTAAGAATTCCACATGTGGTGAAATTAGAGCATACACAAAACTTACTCTCTTGTGTCACTCCAACAGATATTAGGGGGGTTGAAGTCCTCCACCTGGACAAGGGCTGGTGAACCTCAGGTTATTCCTCTCTGTCTAGAGGGTGCTTCATTCACTGTGTCATCCTGGTCAGGCAGATCCCCGCTATAAATTCACTTGATCCTGCCTTCCCTTTTATCCTGACCTGTAAACTCTTGGTTGGCTCCTCATTTATTGACAGACAGAGTTCCACGCACTCCAGCCAGTCATTGACATTGGTCCTTGTCTTCCCTTCCTGTCCTTCCTCAAGATCCTCTATTCTTCCATTCCAACACTCCAGTTATAGGAGCAGTCCTACCACATTTCCATGATGCCAATAAGATCATAGCACTGCAGACATGCGTGTGTCTCCAGCTTTTCTTATTTGTCCCCCTGCTGTATGTGTGGGTACAGACACATTTAATTTGAGCCCCCCACGAAGCTGATTTTGTGACCAAAAAGATGGAATTCCTTTGTGCTGCTCTTCAGGTGCTCTCCTGATAACCAGAAATCCTTCCGCTTGCTCTGGGCTCATAGTGGTGCTGGGACACTGACATATACATACATTTTTCTGAGGTCTTTTAGAAGAACAAAAGAGGAAAAATTCTAGCTTTACAAGATGAAAAGCTGACATTCTACAGCTTTGAACTCCAAGAACTGAAAGAAGTGAAAGAAGGAAATTTTACCCAGCAGCAGAACATTCTGATGAAGACTACTATTTTAATTAGTAGCAGTCAAATAATTTCAATGTAAAAATATCTTTGATGAGGAAAATAGCATACCTACATTTAGTCTAGAATTATGTCTCTTTTCTTCTGTGACCCATAATATTAGCAGACCTTGCTTCAGGGTACATCAACTCATTCTTTAAGGAATTGAATTTGTTTGGCTATGTTTTAGGTGGAAAAAAGACTATGAGAGAAAGCCAAAAACAGAGAACAAAGAAGACAGGAAAAAAAAGAGTTTCCTTTTATACTGTATTCAGGATCTCCTTTATTAGCAATTGAAGAATGATATGTAAGCATAAACACTACCTGTCCCATCTTGTCTTCTTTATTAGTTCTGTATTTGGAGACTTCTTCTATTGCAGTGGATTGCTATAGGATTTTAGTCACTTAAATGAAATAGAATTTGTTTTCAATGACTTATGTTATTCTACTTAAAGTGTTCTAAGTGGAAGAAAAACAATTTTAGATGCCAGAGTTGTTTTGTCATACTCTAGCTAAGGAGAGAAAAATCAAGTTTATGACAGTCCTTAGTCCAAAGCTAATAAAAATTTCCCCTGAAGAGGTATTCTGAATGATTTAGTGAGTTGCATTAACTAGTTAACTAAATGGTTTAAAAGTTCAGGGTCGATAATTGCATGCAATTTAAAGGCCTTTTCTGTGTTTAAAAGGCTAGAGAATAATAGGTTTCATTGTAGTGTCAGAAGAACACAATACGTTTTAAGAAGTAGGACTCTAATCTAAGTAACTTTGTAACTTTTTAAATAATACAGTAGTAGAATTTCAATTATACTGTTGGGTAAAGATCCTTCAGGATCTTATTTTGCCAAAAATAATCATTTACTATCATAAATAGATTAGTGCCTCTTAATTTAAAAATATTGCATTTTTCTGCCACTTAAATGACTGAAGAAATGTACTGTACAGAAGTTCTGTACAATGCTGTACAGAAATGAAACAAAATAAAAGTTTTCTTCTTTGGATAAAAGGTTTTCTCTCTGTGTAAGACTGGAGACAAAACTAAAAACCTGCAAAATTCATCAGCTTCCGAAACATTTTCTCCTTGGCAGAGGACAAGTAGGCCTCTCTATTTACCTACATACTCATCCATAACTCATAACTTGTATTAAATTATGTTATTTCTACTGAAATAAAATATTCATCTCTAGTAGAGATGAAAAACCAGGAACAAAGCTGCAACTACACTCTAAATTAAAGGAGGTACGTTTTGGGGAAAATTGCCATGTGCTATTAAGAAAGAATATCTTTGCTAAGGTTAGGGTCGCCAGTTAATTTTTCTACCATTGGGTTTGGTCTTAGAGTTGCCTTTGTTCCTCTTGTCTGACTGTGAGATGTTGCCCTAACATCAGCTGGCCAGTCTGTTTACCCACACCAGAACTGGACTGGAGAACTGAACCAGCCAAATGGAAAAAAGCAAAATAACCAACAACAAAAAAAATAAATTAAAAAAAAAACAAACTGTCCAAAACAAACTGTTTCCTGATATAGTCCAGTGTGTGCCTGCATAAACAATTTCTGCTGGAATAGTGCAAGATGTTTTAGAAGAGCAAGAACAGCCAGAGAAAACTGAAGGGATGGGTCCCCAAAAGCAGTTATCATCAAATAATTTCAGGTGGAGCTGTATCACCAATACAGGCATTGCTGTATTCCCTTTTAGCTTCTTTTCCTTCTAATACCTTGCTATTCCACTTTCTAATTGTGCCACAAGACCTGAGAATAATTAACAACTTAACACTACTCTCTTTGCTAACATATTTCTTGTTCTAAACCTAAGCATTTTTGTTTAAGTGGTTGAATTTACAGCATAATTTAAACTGGAAACACTTCTAATCTGTAATCAACTTGAATTGCTGCTTCTGTTTCAGATCTGGAGAGGAACTTTTGTGTTGGCAGCTGGTCTATTTTTCCCACCTATATCAGTCTAATAAAATTAGAATTTCTTTCTGTTTATGAAAGAAAATGTCTCTTTCCAGAATTTCTGTGCTAAGAGGCAGCTGAGAATTTTCTAAAGTATTTCTTGTTGAGCAATTTGATCAATTCAAGAGAAAGAAAAAATCCAGATAACTTTTAAATCTTAATAACGGTTAAATATCTTGGAAACAAAAACTATGCAAGCTGTCATACCCTGTTCAACTACAATTGAAACAAAGTTGATCATAATGTTGGACTGATTTCAGTAAGATAATTTAAATTTTGAGTATATTTTGGATGTGTACTTACATATACACATTCTAAAATACATATATATAGTAATGATTTTAACTGTATTATTTTATACACAAAATCTTTCCAAGAATAATTTTTCTTCTTTAAAATAAACACCAATTTACTTGTATGGCAAATCAATCCTGCAAGGCTTCCGTTGTTAAAAAAATTTAATTTAAATGATGACTGGAAAACTAAATTACAGTGGTTAATATTTTTAAACATTGCAATCTATCTGGTGCTACATATACTTCTGAATGAAATTTATCTTCTCAACCTGGTGTCAGGTCTTGAGTCTGCCACATTAATGATTTTTGTACCTCTGGGTTGTGCGTATGTGTGGGTTTGTGGTTGCAACTATTCCCAAAAGATTAGAACTGTTTTCAATTTTATGATTATGATTTATTTCGTATCATTGAACTGTTAGGGTTGAAGGGGACCTTAAAAATCATCTAGTTCCAATCCCCTGGCCATGAGCAGGGATATATTCCACTAAAACACATTATTCAGAGCTCCATCCAGCCTGGCCTTGAAGCCTTCCAGGGATCAGGCATCCACAACTTCTCTTGGCAGCCTGTTCCAGTGCCTCACCATCCTCACAGTAAAGAATTTATTCCTAATATCTAATCTAAACCTACTCTCAGTTTGAAGGCATTCCCCTTGTCCTGTCACTACATGTCTTTGTAAATAGTATCTCTCTGTCTTTCTTGCAGGGTCACTTCAGGTACTGGAAGGCCACAATTAGGTCACCCCTAAGCCATCTCTTTTCCAGGCCAAACAATCCCAATTCTCTCAGCCTTTCCTCATAGGAGAGGTGTTCTATCACTGACTCCTACAATAGAGGGGTTCAAGGTTAACTCTCAAGTTACAAATGCATCTTCTCTTTTCTTCTACATTGTCATTCATTAACAATGAGAAGTGGTCAGACATCTAGGAAAGTCTTGAAAAGATCCTCATGGAGTCCATGTCAAACCAGTGTTATACTGTGAATCATTGTGGTGCGCAGCTATGACAAGCCTAGTCCAAACAAAATAGGTCGGTGTTCAATGACCTTAAACTTGTCTTTAGTTTTATTTAATTCTGTACTTTCTGTATTAATTTCTATTGCTTTCCTTTTTATCTTTTGTGGTATTGGGACACTTGAAAGGGAGGAAAAAAAGTATATCTGAAATACTGACTAGACAATTTACTGCCATTCTAGCAAAGCGATTTCAAAAAGTCCTACGTAAAACTGCCTCAGGAACTTTGCTTATTAAATAGTAACTGGCAGATAAATGTGCAGTAGAGTTCTCCGAATCATTCAAATTTCAAGTCTATTTGATAGAACAGATATGGACAAGAAGTGATAAATGCACATAGTCTAATATATTTTTAAAAATATGGTTATAAATATAAATCCTACATCCAGTTTCTGGATTTTCTACCTACCACAAAATATTCCCAAGGAGACTGATCTAATCTCAACAAAGGACATCATTTATCAGAGTAATACAAGGCAGTTAACAAAAAGTCCTAAAAGAAACACGTTTTCATTATGTTTTCTATTCAAAAACTGCCTTCAAAATTTAACTGAATACTAAGAAGTGGTGTAATTAAATACAGTTGAGTTCTAATTGACTAATTATTTCCATGCATTGTTGTTTTAAATTTTTGGGTTCTGCCCAGTTTATAAATCACATTATGTGCCCACCTTTCCAGATATTTCTAGTGAATCCCACACATTTTACATGTCAGCATAGAAAATTTCCTTGGGCTAGAGGTTTCCTTTATACTCTTGAAACAGCCTTTTTTTTTCTTTTTTTTCCCCAAAAGTAGTTATTCGTATAAATGCTTGGACATATTAGTCTGTCTTTAAATCATATGACTATTATTATGTCAGCGAATATAATACCCATTTAGGCTCATAAAAATTATTATTAATGTTACATATAGATCCTATCATGATTAATTAAGGATAAGGATAGAAGAAACAGCATTCTGAGGACACTGTTTCACAATCAACAGTGTGTTAACTTACTGAAAATCATTCTCTAAATGAAGAGTTATTAAAAAAATATTTTTGCAAGTTTATATCCATCAAAATCCAAAATATTTACATTTTCCTTATGTATAAACCAGACTTAAATGCTGATAAGTTAAGTGCCTACCATTCAAAAAATGATTAAAAGAAAATCATTTAACAGCTCTGGAAAGGAATGTGACACTGTCAGTTTTAAATCAGGGAATGCAGACATTTTAGTGCTGTACTCTCAATTATTGTAGAAAGGTCACCCCAGATGGTGCAGATGACACACATGGCAAACAAGAAGGGAGGCAGAAAGCAGGTTTGAAGATAAGAGAAATAACACCTCATCAGTAAGTCTGACTGGTGTAAAAAATACCTTAAAAATTATTATTATGTTATTAAGTTATACAAAACAGAAGCTTCCCCTGGTATGCTGCTTTCTTGTTTGGGCTACAGCAGTTGTGTTAATTCAGATGGGCTCTACACAAGGGCTAGAAAGAAAAGAAATGCAGGAACATTAGTACAAATTGGCAATGAGTGGAGATGTTGTCTGAGTAGGACATCACAGGGTAATGGCCAGGGTGAAAATATAACAGCTGTGTTTTGCTTTGAATGGAGTGAGATCTGAAAAGTAAATGTATAAATATTACTACTTTTCTGTTAAAGTCTGATGTGAGTTATACAGGTGCCCTAGAGCCTTATAACCATCTGGGTACTGTGCTAGCTTGACAGGCTATGGGCAGAAACAATAGTCCTGCCAAGAAAAATAACTGAAAGCAATCTGTGTTTCACCAGCCTGAAAAAAATAGCATAGCTTATTTTTCTAGCGCAGTCCTCAGCTCATTATAACATTCTGTTGCTTAACAATACTATCTGACTCCATGTAAAGAAACCAATTAAAGAAGCTAGTTAGGAGCCCTGTGAACATCAGCTGCAGGCTGTAATTTGTCCTAGAAATCAGATAGAAACTGATGTAAACTGATATGAACACAACTGCATCTTGTCCGTTGGTTATCCTTTTTAGACCCCCTCCCCCGTCTCAAGAGATCAGCTGTTACATTGTCAAAATTTTTAATGCATTTCTTCTAAACCATTTTTATTTTCAAGAATGGAGTATGTGCCTTGAGGCTGTCAGCTAAATTCTTGCCTGGTACAAATGCCATAGCTACCCCAATTTAGACTTTGCTCCTCTATAGATGATTGTTTTCCTGTTATGAGTTTTCTGTCATTTCATTTCTGCCGTGGTGAAGTTCAAGTACCTCTTTCTGAAGGACATGTCCTTCTCCACAAGAAACGAGCTCAAGATTTTTTGACAATATAATTAGGTGTATTATTATTAATTACATTTAAATAATCCTGGCTGCATCTTGATTGGTATGAATATTCAGGAAAATTAGGCCCTTGATAAAAAATATTTTTTTTTAAATATAAACCTTACAGATATTTCAAAAAAACGTATCTGTTGTTACAGAGTGGACAGAGGCAGCTCATTGAACAGGCAATGGGCAGACATCTTTGAGCATTATAGGTAATTCTACAATTTATAAAGGAATTTATTTTTTCCTGAAGACTATTTAAATAAGAAATGTGAATCTTGGAAATTTAGTAGCAAATATGTATATTTTTAGGGTCATCTATAACTATTCCTAATATTTCCTTACAAGCTTTTGTCATGCTTCAGTAGGAGTTTGGGTCTAAAGATGGGAAAGTATCTCGGTATTACGTAATAAAGTTCCTACAGTCCTGCTGAATTAAGTCAATATGAATTATTCCAGTTCATTCTGTAGATCAAGCCCAAGGCTCTGTTTACTCATGTTTCTAAAAATTAGATGCAATTTATAACAATGTCATTCTTTCTATCTTGTCCAAGTTCTTCTTTTTACATCCACTACATTGTACTATATTTTTTGCTTCCAAATATTACAGTGCCATTACTTTTCCCTTTTGCACACAGTTCACTTGGGAAGAAAAGCAAAGCAACTGGAGAGAATGAAACAAACATGTTCTGAGAGCTGGAGGAGCTCAGATGTACAGGAGAGAGAAATGGAAGTTTTAGAGTCCATGTAATGGCAGTTAATATAATGAATACCATGACCACAGAGTGTAGACCTGCTCTAAACCTTCCTTTTCAAAGGTGCATAATGTCATTATCTTTTCATATCTGAAAGAGCAAAGGGGAAACTGCGCTGGTTTCACTGCTGGGGGGATGCAGTACATCTTCCAGTTGTCTCTTTTGCAGTTCATGTTCTAGTCATGGTTAAAGGGAGTCTATTCATCTTTCCAGTAGGCATTTTTATGTGTTGCCATTGTATCTCTAGTTTGACATCACTTTTTGAGACTATCCACTGTATTATCTTTTGTCCATCCTACTGGCAATCTGTCATGCTGTGTTCCTGTAGAAATCTTTTATTTGTTCCCTTAATTTGTTCCCCCATTTTTCTTGTTACAATGGGTCTATTTTTTTTTTATTTCCTGTATTTTGGTTATATTATATTTAATTTTTTTTTGTTGTTTCCTGTATTATGACAGCATGTAGTCAGCAAGACTCCAGTTGCATTTCTTGGGGTTTCTAAGCACAAGCTGACACTGGATGATGTATATTATACTAGGACACAGTATTTTTCTCAGACTACTGCTCATTCTCATGTCTTCTAACCTCAGTATTTATACATTTTAAAATTGTTTTATGTAAATTGCATTTGTTGAGGCTGTATAACTTCTATGTTATAAGAACCAAACCAGTTTTTGCACATATTAAAATGTTCACAACACTGTAGAGTTGTAAAGACTATAAATAAATTACTTGAATGTCCCTTCTTATTAGCAGCAAAGAACATTCAGATTTGCTGCAAGTACTCCAACATGTCTGCAATAGCACAGCTGATGCAAATGTTTTGATTTGCAGATGAAACTAATTTGCTGAAAACACAATTAAATTACAGTAGGCAGTTGATCCAAGTCATAACTGGAGATCTGAAGTTACAATCAACTCTGAGCTGTATGTAATTGAAATACTGAATAAATGAATATAGATAAAGAGAATATTACTAAGTAGAATCAACATTCTAAAAAGCAAGGGTTTCAAAGACATATAGAAAAAAATGCTGTATTATCACTCTTTATACTATCTACATTCTTTATACTATCTTTTATACTATCTGCAAATCTTAAATCTGCTTTAAAAGTTCATGTTTGAAAGGGATGAGCGGCTTTCCAGAGGGTTTATGGCTCGTATCTCTACTGACAATATTTCCGTTGGTGTTGCAGTACTACTTGCAGGTTCCATCAAAAAATCACATCTGAACTAGACATTATGTCAATATACAGGGTGACACCTTCTCTTAAGGGTTTTAGAGATCCTTTATAAAAAGCTACTAAATTTCTCAAGCTTAGCAGCCTGAGATCCTTATCTTATTCAGAGCAAATGTCCTATATTATCTGTTCAGTAGCAGCTGTTGGAACAGCCTGTCTTTCTCCATCAGCTCTAAAGGAAAGTTAAACTGCCAAGTGACAGTCTGAACTTAGATTATGTTAACTATCTCACTTGATGAGGTGTTTCTATTGTGAGCAGGACTGAAATGTGATCAAGAATCATGCATAGCCATGACAGTGTTTATGTTATAGATCATACAGATGTATTAAAAGGTATCTGGGCACATTATACCACAGAAATTCCACACAAAATCAAACTTTCTGAGCTGCAATTAATCACCTTTTCAGCCATTTAGCTTCATAGTGTATCCTCCATGACACTGCAGTAATTTCATACCAAATCTAAATACAATGCTATCATTCATATTTAGATACAGTGATATTTGGAATAATAAATGGGAAAACAATATATTTTATTAGATCAATTTACATTGTAAATATTGAAAGATTTTCAGATATACTAGATATTTTTATTCTAAGTTTTAGGATTAGTTCACAATCTGAAAACAATCAGACTTTAATCAAACCAATTTCCAGAACTGATTATGCTTCAAAAAGACTGGGCTGTGTAAAGGCCACACTTCATTTAATCTACTGAGCCATTAGCTGAAGTGTCGTAGATCATTTAATTGCTGTGATAAAGAAGCAGCATGTGGCAGGAGAAAAGAAACACTAAAACAAACCCAAACAAACTCAGAAAACCCTTATTCATCAATCCAACAATTATTCAGATAGAGCTGTCAAGGAGTGACAGAAAACAGCCACTCAGAAAGGTAAACCTGGATCAATGCTGTGCTAGTTGTCTAAACAAATGCAGGAAACCATTCAATACTTTAATGACTGAAACTTTTACCCGAAATCAGACAGTAGATAATGGGAAAGGCAAATGACAGAAGTAATGCATTTCCTATGGGGAAACTATTTAACACAGGAACTGCTAGACTCTGCAATGTTGGGGGTTGACTTTTTGCTTATTAAGGTCATGTACCTCAATGCTTTTAATGAAATTCCTCTCTGAAAAGGATTTGACACTTTGCCTCTGCATGTGTGTGTAAAGATGGATGCCTCAGTTTGGTTCTTTTCTCTTGAATAGAACAAACATTCAGATCAGGGGAAGCTACTACCTATAAATTTTATTTCTTATACTTTCATCTGCCTTTTTTACTTCTTTTTCTATCTTTCATATTTAATACAACTTTTATAAATATGATGTAGTGTCCTTCCATGTCTGGGGACATTATTTTATTGAAATTAACTTTGAGGTTTTTTGTACCACAGAAATATATCCTCATGTTTCTCATTGACAAGTTTCCTACTGTCTGCAGGGTTGGAAGGGAAAACTCTAAACTAATAATGAAAAATCTATTTCTAGAGCAGTATTTCTCAGCTCTTGAATCAAAAACACAATTGTAAGAGATCAGGAAAGTTAATTTGTTTTCAAAAATACTTAGCAAGCTAATAGAAAATCAAGCAAAGAAAACCCCCAACCTTTAAATTTTCATTGCATTTTCTTCTTGTTCAACTAGTCTTTGCCAGCTTCTGAAACATAAAAAAAAAACTAAGCTTATTCACAATGTACTCTTGCTTTCATAATACATATAACTTAGTTGTTGTTTTCTTCAACTAGATCACCACCTTGGAATGTCTGAGAATTATTCACTGAGAAAACCATCAGTGACTCTACTCAGTAGATTTGTGACAGTTTTTTACATAAAATAACTTTGTACAGCAACTGTGTAATTCTGTAACAAATTATTCAGTTTTAGCATTTAAGCACAGAAATTGCTTGAACATCTTTTAATAAAGAAGTTAATTCAAGTTTGGCTATGGAGGTTCAGATCATAAGCAATATTAATAATTCTCTTATCCCTCTTTTATATCTTTAAGGAAAACTGCTGTCTGGGAAACAATGTCAGGTTTCAAAATATAAACTTGCCTTCCTTTTCTTTCTTTTCTCCTCAGATTCTTTGTTATAGTCCAAAGAGAATTTTAAAAAGTGCTGGAATTCTTCAATAGTTCTTGAAGTATAATAAGGTACGGTTGAGTTTGAACCATAGACTCTGTGGCTTCTGTTGTTCTGGAATCCAAGGTCCAGAGTGGTTCATACAGTCCTTCTTGGAGGTTGTTTTTCTTCTAATTTACCTCTGAATTATGAATATGCCTAAGAAAAAGAAAAACAAAACAATGTTTTTTCATTAATGAAGCTCAAGTATGAATAAAAACAGCCCTATGGAGGAAAAAAAATTGCTGTTATTCTGATTGACTTCTGCAGTAATGATATACACTCAGAAACTAAAAATAAAGGAAGAACCTACAAAACAAAACAGTTGAGTTTTATTGGTGTTATAACTTTATGCTTATATATGTGTACTGTTTTCATGGTTACAAAAAATTGGTGTTTCTATTGATAATACTAGTAATTTTTTGTTTAATTACAGACATGATTTTCTATAATTGATAGCAATTTCTAACACATTCTAATTAATTCATTTTCTCAGGAATGTTCTTGTAGAGTTCCTGTTATAAAATTCATTTATGGAAGGATTAAATTTAGTAAGTAATTTCCATAAGTATATGTTAGTTTAAAAAAATGCAAAGTAGACTCAATAAAGTGATTTTTTTACTTAGTAATTTTCTTCTTTGGGTAAGATGCCATTTTGAACAATGTTGATGTCAAAATAGACCTTGTTCTGTTAAAGGACAGCTTAAGAATGAGAAACTAGATAAAGGTATTGGACAGGAGTAGGTGTTTAAGTTCTCGACTGGTTGAATTTTTAAAATACAGTCTTAACTTCCAACTTTTCCTTCTGTTTTTCCCATTGACTATTGTGCAGCAATACCCTCCAAAAGACCCTAGAGGGAAATCTTTCCCAGCATGGAAAGCGACAATGGATCCAAGATCTTGTGACTGCAAGAAAATGGCCTAGTTGCTCTGGATTAAGTCAGCAATACCATTTTCATATTCAACTCAGACTTTTTAATTTTTCCAAACCAGGGAGAAAGAAACAGCCCTTTCCAGCTAAAATTTCTCCTACCTTAACAGACAAAACGTTTGATTTCCTTTCAAAGCAGACACTATCATCACAGTGATTTTGAAGATACGAGTTACAGAATGTATGATCATCTATAGAAGTCAAGCTTGAAAATAAGCATTCACCAACACACAGAAATCACTTTGTTTTATGAGCAGTGTTTTACAGAAAGGAGATTTTCTAAGCCTTAAAATTAATAAATCATTATAATTGAGGAGAATTTCAATGCCAGAAGTAAAGCATGAACTATGTTCCTTGTTTCCTGAAAATTCCCTTTCTTTAAAAATTATTTAAAAATTTAAAAATCTCTTATTAAAGAGATTTATAGTTAACAGATAGATATTTTTATGGAGAGCAGTTAAAACAAGTTAAAATAATGGGGGGTGGGGGGTTTGTTTGTTTGTTTTAGGTAACAACAGTTGTTTCTGTTTGAGGGTTGTTGGGTTTTCCTCCCTCATTATTTTTATGACAGCCTAATTTGTAGTAGAGTTAGTAAGAAGATTGGATTTTTCACTACCATGATTTTCGGTGTGCAATGAAAGGCAAAAATTCAGTATACACAAATGGTAACACAGCCTTCCCCTTTTACACTCACTGGCTCTTGGGGAAATAAACAGTGCAAGTTGTCTTTCCTCACCTTCACTGCCATGAACGACTTTGTTACCTCCCTTAGAGATAATCTTTTTCCTAACACTGTTTTAAAGCACTAATTGATTTTTAAATTCTGGATACTGTGCTATTGATAGTTTGTGGAGTCTGATGGGTGAAATGGCGATTAAAAATAAAGTTGGTTGGACAGGTAAGAAGCTCATTAGTGTCCTATAAGAATGTTCAACTGCAGAAAAATTGAGGTATGCTGCTCAACCAGGATTTGCTTTTTTTTTTTTTTCTTTTTCTTTTGATATAAAGAAAAGCAAACAAAATAAAAATAATCAATGACTAAAAAATGCCTGGGCTCAGGTCTCACAAATTAAAGAGTCCTGGTTAAGTATAAAAAAAAAAAATCAAATCACCTCTTCAAATTGTTAGATTGTCCTGTTTTTGTAAAACATTCTACTAAAAAATACATTAGAAATTTGTTAATGTTATTGGGGAAAAAGTGATAAAAACAAGCCATAGTATTTTTTTTTATTTTTTTTCAAATAAAATGTATTTGTCCTTCACATCTATCTACCAGAGGCAAGTATGGTCTGGCATTTGAAAATCTGAATGTTGTCACTATTATTCCACAGCAGGCAGCTTCATTTCTTATGTTGTACATGTAACATATTCCAGACCAGTGGTTTCTCCTCTCACCTTTTCCTTCTAAAATCCATTCTGCACATTAGGAAACTAGGAAACATGAATAAAATTAAAGATGCCTTTTTTTTTTTTTTTTTACAAAATTAACATATTAGAAACCATATATGTTTCAACTGAGTTGAATTTAATGGGAAGCCAAAATGTAACAGTTCAGTGGCTTGGAAAATATTGCCTTTGTTTTAAAAGAGCAAGAACCTGATGTGTTTAATGTGGCATGATTTCTTTTTCTTAAGGGTTCAAGTATCTTTTTGGATTAACATCTTATCTCGGTAGTGTTTTCTTTGAGTATCCCTGTTCTTATCACAATGAATTAGATGGGCAGCATCTTGGCTAGTAAGTGATTTTTTTTTTTTTTTAAATTTTATACCCTCCTATGCCTCTGGACCCATAAGATATTGCTTGAAAGAAAAAAAAAAGCAAGGCTCTCAAAACCCCCTAAAAATTATTGGTAAAAAACAAATGCAGCAAAAATACTTTCTAAGATGATTTAGTTATTTTATTTCTACATGAGTTTTCTTTGCCATCTTTCAAGCAAATAGCCTGATTTCAATGGGAGTCCTGCAGTTAAAATCTACTGATCCCTTCTGAGTATTTTTCTGTTAATAGTACTGTTAGGAATACCTTAAGAGAAAGTGATATTTATTAGAGAAGTAGTCATGTACTATTAAAAAATATGAAGCCACCATCTTCTTTTAATTCAGTGAGCTATAAATGTAATTCCGGAGTATTTACTCTCAAGACATATGTGGCTTTTCACATCATATAGATAGCCCAAGCCAGATAGAGAAAATCAGTTCAAAAGCCAGAAAGTCTTGAATCCCATCTCGTATCACCATCATTGGGTGTTTCATCCTTATTTAAAGACTTACAGAATAAGAATGACAAGAATTTTTTGGGTTTTTTTACTGTCTTAATAAGGTATATTTCACTGATTTGTGTAATGCATTTTTGAACACTTGTCTCTTTATCCTTTGGTAAAATTAGTTTCCATTATGTTTTTTAGTATGTTAGAAGTACTTCCTTTGGCATGTCAGTTTTGCCTAGCAATTTCACCATTAAATGGCTTAGGCCTCCTGAAGTTAATACATCAAAAATAGCAAGAAATTATTTTCTTTGTAGTTTCTCAATGCACTTCATGATTTAAAATCCTCTGTTTAAGCTTGTCCATAATGTGTATTCTAAACTGAACAGCTCTGAACTACTCTGTTTCTGCTGGTCATGGAAGTTTTTCCACACCCCTGAGTCTCTTTCCCTCTTCTTTATATCTTGTTTTTGTATTGAATTTAAAATTAAGTAATAATAAATGCATGCCATACTCAAGATATGGGTCCATACCCATTGATAAATGCATATTATAAGACTTTCTACTTTGCTTTCCACTGCTTTTCCTAACAATAGTCAACATTGTTTTCACATATTTTCAACAAAGAATGGTATTGATCATTAAACACTTAAAAGTGTCCTTTTTTTTTTTTTTTTTTCCCCCAGAGTATTAATAACTAATTCAGGATGGTGCTATAACATATTTGTAGTTTAATTTTTTACAGTCACATCACTTGGCACTTCAATTTGGTAACTCGTTTAAATGTCCAGTGTTGAGTGATCATCTACACATCTGTTTGATCTGCAGAAGTTTCACTGTATACATTAGTATCTGTTTTCTGCCTCGGTGTTAATCTCCTCTTAGAGATATTACAAATATGTAGATTTACTGATGCAGGTACAGGTTTGCAGATAATTTTCCCCTGCTGAGAAGCCATGAAAAAGTCTTCATTTCACAAAGATCATGTTATTCTTGTTTGTTTGGCTTGTTGGGACACTACAACCTCAACCTTGTTCTGATGCATACATTCCTAATTTCTGTGGTGACCAGTTTTGCAAAGGAAATTGGCTCTTGTGGATTTATGTTATCTTCAGCAACTACACTTTTATCTTAAGCTTCTCAAGTAGTCCACAATATTTAAGTCCATAATATTTCTAGGCTTTTGAGTGATTAAGGTTGCATATATGTATTTAAATTTATGTCCTCACTGAACAAAGACTATAAAGCCATCCTCAAAAAATCCAAGTGCAAACAACTATTAATACTTGAATCAATAAGCATCTAACTAAAAATGACTGGTGTTTGTCCAATTTGTGATAAAATCAGGGTTAAAAAGGAGACCTTTCCTAGCAAGTGAATACTGATTAGTATACACACCAACATAATGATTTTGATCTGTGTTAAAAATTTCCTTTAAACTTTGATCGAGATCAAGGTTCCATTGCATTTGGCAGCCCAAAAGCACAGAAAGCAGCAATTGTCCCTAAAGGCTTAATAATTTACGTCCACAAACCTGGAAATACTTATAAATTATATTAATTGAAAAACAATTTGCAACTCCTGCACAATTCATGAAGCTGATTTCATACACAAATGTTATTAATTTGTTACCCTAAAGAGACAAAAGAGAAAAATAAATCCAGAAGTTAATCAAATACAATAGCCCTCCTCTTACAGACATAAAATTGATGCTAAAGGAAAGGTTTTTCTAAGGAAAAATGTCTGATTTGGCCAATGGAATACACAAAGTCAGATGACAAGAAAAGCATCTTTTATTTACATGTATATAAAACTCATACTGTGTAAATCATTAACTTAAAGAAGTTTATCTTTATTTTGTAAGTCTAAAAATTATAAGACTTCCTCCTTCACAAAATATCACATTTAAAAGTAACTGTTACTACAATAGGGAGAAATGCATAATTCCAAAAACGGATTCCAAAAAGCCACTGAGTGGCTTATATATACAATATATACATGATATGTAGTTTCGGTTGTGAGCATAAGTAACTATTAAACACTAAATTATGTGACTCAGATGTCTAAATTCCCAACCCACTGGTAGAAAGTTGAACATCTACAAATGAAATCCCTAACAGTCACGTTAGTGAAAAACGGAATATATAGCCCAGCTGATAGAAAATACCAATTATGCAAAAGGTCTAACATCCAGCTTGGAAACCTAACCTGATGAGCTGGATCAAACACTACACCTGCCTTACATAAAAATATTAACTCTTCAGTCACAACAACTGTTTCTGTTTTTCAAAGCAAAAAATTCCGGGGCCAGTTACACTAAGAGACAGAAGCATTTAATGTTTAATATCTCAGGAGTTGTTTTGGTCAGTCCTAGCTCAGAGATCTTAATATCAGACACTTTACATATATTATATATGGACACAGAAAGAAGTTTGAAAACCTGTATGACTAAATGTAGATCATTCCATCTGCCTTAATTGTCTAGATCTCTCTTTATAGGGCCTCTAAACAAAAGGCTAATTTAATCTTAAAGTATGTATCTGAAAGCAGCACAATCACTTCCCTTGACCACCTGGTGATGCTGCGCCTGATGCACCCCAGCTGTTGGAAGTTTTGTATTAAAGCTAAGAAAAGTTAATCCAAGGATAAAAAGGGTAACAAATGACATTGAGTATACTGAATATAAACCCTGAAAAATCTTTTCAAATTTCTTTCTATTGTGAACTGATCAGAATTTGTTTTAGCTAACGTACTGTATTTGCACTCCTAACATATGTCAAAAGTCTCTACAATTTTAATTTTGCTATTTAGCAATCTATAAAGCAATGATTCAGTGTCATAAGAATGTTCATAGTGTTCTTGCTGCTCAGTACAGGTACGCAAAGAATAAAAAATATCTTTTTTTTCCTGTTTATTTTTGGTGGTTTGTTTTTTCAAAATGTGTTTCAGCATTGAGTCTAGCAGACTAAGATAATGGTAATAACTGAGGTTTGTTCTCTCCTTTTGGGTAAAGAGGGCTCTGAAGCACAAAGTCTGAGTAAAAGCATTTTGCAACTGAAGAAATTGTGATAATTTCTCCAGGAAAACACCCACACATAGTGGGTTTACAATAGAAGTAAAGAGGCATCAGCAATTGTCTCTCCCCAAAGAGCTCCTCTTTCCCTGCTTTCTCTCCTTTTCATGTTAGACACAGCTCATTGGCACGTTGATCTGTATTTCATGGTGACTAGATTTGCACAACAGGAGAGAAGCTGTAGCACTCAGAAGGTGGGGACACCTCAGGTCTCCACAAGATCGTGAGGAAGGTACCGCCTCATCATATCCTATGACTTCATGGCTGTACAGTTTCCGTGACACTCTCATCTTCCCTAGGAGAGAATTTGTGAAGGACTTATCTGTAAGAAAACACCAGTGTGAACTTAAGTGCAGTGCACAGCTGGAGGTAGACTCAATGAATTTACAGGTACATTCTGCTCCTATTTCTTGTAATAAGCAAATTTCTTCCAAACTGCCTGGGAATTTAAATATAGCCAATGTTACCTGAGAGTGCTATTAGTACATTTTTGTGAGCTAACTTGAGAAAACTTGAAGATGAGTGGTGCAGGTCTTAGTGTCTTGTGAATATAGGCATTGTCCTTACAACGTTGCTCTTAGTAGGACGTTCTCTCTTCATAAAAGGCAAAATTATAACATTTGGGCATAAAATTACTTAACTCCAAAGTATAATCAGTTATTTTTCACAGGGTTGTTTTTTTTTCCACCTGATTTTAACTTTTTTAATATAGTATTTATAAAAATTCATTGCCAGTTTAAATGCAGACAATGACAGTTAAGACTGCTGAAGTAAGGGCTGGGTAAAAAAAACTTGTTAAATTTGGTAAAATAATCTGTGTCCTGGTTCTGGCCAGGACAGGGTTAATTTTTGCATCAGTTAGGAGGGGGCACGGCTGAGACAGAGGTTATCCTGTACTGCCTCAGGTCATTTTGGGAGGTGAGAAGGGAGTCTCAACTGCAAAGAAGGGGTTCCTTCTGGTCGAATAATCAGGGCAGAGGAGACAGAGCAGTCATGTATTGTCTATTGTCAGGGGGTTTTCTGTGTGAATCATTTATCTCTTGTACCCTCTGTTTCCAGTAAATTGTTCTTATCTCAACCTGTGATCTTTGCCTTTTGTGCCTCCAAGTCTTCTTTCCCTCCTGCAGCAAGGAGGAGGGAGAAAGGAAAGTTGGGGAACACCCAAAAAAATTGTGGTTTGGAGACTCAGTGGGAGCACTAAACTCGGGAATACCATTGCTAACCCATGACATCTGGATACAGGAATACAGGTAATATGAAATGAGAGAAAGATGTGCATACAAAAGTATGTTGGGATTGATTTTTTTAGAAATTACTGTTCAGTAATTAGAATGAGACCAAGTTCCAAAAGTCATATAGCAGAAACTTAATTAATGTTTAATTTTCCATAATTACTTATTTTACTCTCATTGAATCTCTGAACAGACTTCCAAAGCAAAATTCATCTCACCTAAACTGAGGTCTCTGCAGGGAAAATGGCAGTGTCTGATCTTGTTACCTTAAATATCCTTTGTAATCAATAGGGGAAAAAAAACCAAAACAGAGTAACTTTTTAGTTTTGGTTCATCTAACCTGTGGGAGATACTTACTTTAGAATGAGAATGACCATATTCTAATGAAGATTGATTTTTTTGTCCCCACTATAAAGAATTACAGTGATGAGCTTGCATTAGTTGTATGTAGCACAAATGGTCATATGAATCGTTACAATCACTGTAACATGGTTTTGCTGACAGTTTTGTCTGCATCTCTAATGTATTAAAAGGATTTTAAAGAATCTGTCTATTCTTATTGTTTTCCTTTTGAATTTATTATACTTACAAGAATGTGAGTAGATATATTTGGTGGAAGAAAAGTGCAAAAGACAATCCCATGCTTAGGGCACCAGCATCCCACTAATTTTGTGAAGGAAAAGAGAATGCTCCCATGTGGATATGGTCATGCATAATTATCTATCATGTGGATTTTATATTTTTCTGCCAGGCATCTGTTGATAGCTGCAGGGAAGTGACAAGGCCAAATAAAGACAACATTTGAGCATGAGCCAGGGTACTCCAGTTGTACATTTAATATCTCACTATTGTCACTTTTGCTACCTGCTGCACATTTAACCTCTCTGGCTCTAATTTATTTTCTTGTTTTTGCTTTTGGGGTTTTTTTTTTTCGCAGTTCTTCAGAGTTCACAGCAGAAAATAGCTCTGCATTAGGGTTAGGTCTTTAGGCACCACAGAAATAATAATTGTATATAATACATTGTATCAAAAACTTTTCAATAGAATATCTAGTTTATGGGATTGCCCTCTAAGATGAGTCTTCTAGCAGCTGCAACATTATAAACATAAGCCCCAGGTGCAGAAAATGTGTTGTGCTAAATGAGCCAATAGTCTAATCAAAAGGAACTCTGGATCTATTAAAAGGAAGATCTGTTAATGAAAATTCTCTAGTGTAAATGAGGTCACTTCACCAGCCTTTCACAGTACAAAGTAGAAATCAATTTCATTCTAAGAATAATAAAATATAGAGTAACCTCATTCTTTCATTAGAATGTACTCTTAGAGATTGAGATTATATTTTCTTTTAAGGTGAACTCTCACAAGAGCTGTGTATAAAAATGTAGTGCTGGAGCTATTCTTAATATTTATAATGTTTTAAATTTGATATCATTTACATACAACTCATTGTTAACAGCATATGCAAAACAAAGGTATTTCTGAACTCAAGCAGTTCAGAACAGGGAGTTTCGTTCCATTTCTCCTTTGCTTTTTGTATTCATGACTTTTAAATATTGCAGGGCTCTCTTGCTAGTTCTCATTCTGCTGATTCAGCTCTTACAGAAGCATCATTGTTCTTGGAGACTGACATAGGTTACAGCCTGCTTAAGAAATGTGAATTAGGTGCACTGGTGCATAGGAATGAGCAGAAGAACTTGAAAGCTTTTCTTTTATTTTGTCCAATCAACTCTGCCTGTCTCTGTAGTGCCTATATCCAGATTAGCCCCTAGCTTCAAAGGGTTTTTAACAAAGCTCCAAAGCAGGCAATTTATGAATCATTATTACCCTATTTTGAAAGTAAACCTCTTACCTCAGGGTGCAAACATTCTTTAAAGAGGCATTGCAATCCAAAACAAAATTGTTGAAAATTCCAAGAAATTGAATTAAATGAGGGAAAGCCTGATACCTCTGTCCTAGTAATTTTTTTTTCTTTAGGGCATTGACACAACGTGCTTTGCATATAATTTCAGGGTCATTTTGTTGTATCACATAAAGTACAGTGATGTGCATATTCCACATTGGCCTGCAGATCAGTTCAAGAGGTCACTATACGGTTTCTAGTGTTCATTTCCATGCAGAAAAAAATGAGACCAATTAAGACAAAAGAAGTTGACATTATATAGTTTGTACCCCTACAGGACAATTATTCTGCTGTGCAGATTAAGTGGGCCACTGCATGATATTTCTATGAGATTAAAAATTACTGCAGAGAAGACAGACTTATGGGTTGTCTACTGCTCCCCTCCTTATGGTTACATATCCATGAAAATCAGCATTCATGTTGCATTCCCAGGGCTTCTTCTGAAATGTCCATGTTTCTTCTGATAAAGAATGAAGTTATATGAATATCCATTCTGTATCTGCATTTCAGCAGACTGAGACATGATTAATGGGTGATGTCAGACACTTTTAACCTTATGGTGTTATTTAGTGGAATTCAGCATTCAGGTGACAAAGTGCATTTTTCTGTAATGATTAACGTCTATGTGGTCCCAAATACACCAGTATTTCCAAATCATAATGTGTCTGCTGCAGATGGGCTGTTATTCAAATAACCTGGCATCTGTACCAGTACAACATAACCGTCTGAGTGAGGATGTACCAATTGAGATTTTTCATGAAGTGACCAGACTGGTACGATACAGATATAACCCTTTATTATCCACTGATGACAGAGATTGTGAGCATTAGAAGTATCTTAATGTTCTGAGTAGAGAGAGCTTCAATTTTCTGAACTTGTGTTTATCTGTTCAAACGTGATTTACTGACATTCTGAACACATATTTGAAATTTAAATATAAATGTTTAGAAATGGAGCATGCTTACATTTTGAAAAATACTAGTATTTCAATCGACTGTAAGGAAATTGAATTACAGCAAATCAACTTAAGACCCTTTAAATGGTAAATTGAGAGTGCTCTTGGAGGAGTTTAATGCAGTTAAACTAGTCGACTTTAAATTTATTTCTCTAAAAAATTCAGATTAATTTGACTGATGGACCTTCATTAATCAAATACATTTTGCAGTGGCATGAAGTATACAATCATAAAATGACATGAAAATCTAGATTGGAAATGACCTCTGGATACCCTCTGTGGAAAGCAGAGCCTTAGTCTAGGCTAACCATGGCCTTGTCAAACTGTCTTCAGTGTTTCCAGAAAGGGGAAGGTCTGAGCACTCTGATGTTTAACTGTCCTCAAGTTGTTTTTTTTTTCTTACTTTTAAATGGAATTCCCCAATTGTCTCATGCCTGTTATCTCTTGTCTGTTCACTTTGCAGCCTTCTGAAAAGAATACCTCCATCTCCTCTATAATCACCATTCAGCTGATGGAAAACTGATTAGATCCTTCCTGAACCTTTCCTTCCGTCAGTTTTTCCTTCCCAGTTCCTTTAATTTTTCTTCATACATCAAATTCCCCAGAGTTCAAATCGTCTTGTGGCTCCTCCTCTGATCCCCCTCTATTCATTCTGTATTTTACTTGGAGGTACCAACACAGGGCACAATATTCTTCACAAGTGGCCTAACAAGTGCTCTGTGGAGTGAAACAATCATATCCCTACTGATGCAGTTGCTGGTGCGATCACTGAAATGGTTTGTCATTGCTACAGAGGAACACTGCTAACTCATATTCAGCTCACTGTCCATCAGTAGACCCACAACTTTTCTATCAGAGCTGTTTCCCAACCAGTCAGTGCCCAGTCAGTACCTCTATCTCTGCTGAAGGATTTCACATTTTACTTTGCTAAATCTTACACAATTCCTTTTGGCCTCATTTTCTCATCTGTGGAGGACTCTCCATTTTACCTTTTCCATCCAGTGTTATCTATCACTGTTATTTAATGACTCCCAATGTGGTGTTGCTTGCAAAGTTGGAGATAGTGCAGTCAATGTTGTCACCCAGGTTGTTTTTAAAGACCCTGAGGAGCCCCACTCATGACCAGCTGACAGTTTGACTCTGAGATATTGATGACCTTTTGAATTCAGCACTTGAGACAGTTTTCCATCCATCTTCAGACTGATTTGTCCAGGCTATGCCTAATCAGCTTCAACAAGTATGTGAGAGGTCATGTCAAACACCCTGCAGATGTCAAGGTACATGGATATCCACTGTTCTCCTCCATTAACCTAGGAATCCATTTCATCATAGATGTCAGTAAGACTGGCTCTGCACAATTTAAACGTTGTAAACCGGTGTTGGGTCTTGCTAATCTTCTTCTTGTCTTTCATTTCTGTGGACAAATTTTCCACATGGATTAGTTTTATTATTTTCCCAGGAATGGCTATCTGGTCAGTGTTTTTTCCTAGGTTTTTTGTTGTTTTTTTTTTTTTTTTTTGCTGTTGATGGACATATTTGACTATTTTTTATCTGTGATCTTCTTCAATCTCTATGACCATCTAAAAATGACAGAGGAGGTTTGTACTAGTATCTTGTGATGTCTTCAGATTCATCCCATCAGGTCCTGAAAACCTCTTCCTGTAATTGCTACAGATGGTCCCTAGCTCAATCCTCCCTTGCTGTCAGTGACTCACCATTTGCTTTTCCATTTCATCTTGGAATAGAGACTTGAGAGCTGACACCAACCTTGAAGACTGAGGTGAAAACATGACTGAGTACTCCTTTTCTGTGCCATTTCTAAGTAAGTTTCCAGCTCCACTCGGAAGCAGTCTGTGTCTTCCTTGTGCTTCCACTTGGTACTAACCAAGACATAGAAGTCTCTCTTTCTAGTTTGAGCTCTGACTGAACTTTTTCCTTCCCTAACTTCATCTCTGCAAACTCAAATAATACATTTTGTTTTCCTCTTTATGTGTGTGCCCACTTCCCCATCTATCATGCCTTTTTTTTTTATTTTAATTTGAGCTCTTTGAGTGTTATCAACTTAATGAGAAGTCTGGTTTATTTCTTTTTCCAGTCCTGCTCCTTTTTCCTTTATTTTTTGTTCCCTCCTCCCCCCACCAAATTAAGGGGATGGACAGCTTTGAGCAGGCTGTCTGAAAATTTCTCAGTGTCTTTGCCCACCAAGACAGACTCCCATGGGAGTTCTAACAGTTCCCAGAACAAAAACTCTCCTGGGAGCTAAAATCTGTACTTCTGAAATCTAAAGTGTTTATTTTGTTACTACAATTTTGAGTGAAAACTATGAAGGAAAGAGTAGGAGGAAGATTGCCCATTGGTATTCATGTGTGTTTGTGTTTGTGAGATTTAAAGTAATTTTGTTATTTGTGGAATTAATTACACACACACTATATATACTAGTCACAAATATTTACCATTACTTCTGAACTCAAGTGCCTCAAGAGTTTATTATGAAGGAAAACTCTTTCCTTCAACTAACTGACACATTTCTTTGCTTCTTCTGCTTGATTGGTATCATTTTGGCTGGTTTTACATTTAGAACATAGGGTATTCAAAAGTCAAAACATTTCCCTTTTAGTAGCAATATCTAATTAAAGAAACAATAAAGAATGTTTTCATGTTAAAAGCAACAAAGAAATAAAGTTTCCACTTGGAATTTTCAAAACAGTCTCTCAACATAACAGTAAAAGCTTGGGTAGTAGAATGTGAATTGGAATGGTTCTTGGAGAAATTCTGCTCACAATGGGACAAGTGACTGTGAATGACATCCATTTCATATCTCTTAACTCATTTGCAAGTTAGGCATGTAGTCCAAGTCAGACATTTATATTTTCCATGTAATCAATGGAAATAAAGGAGTGAGACATCCAGACAGTGAATAATTCATTTTTAAATAGGTATCTATTAGAAGCATGATAAATATATTTCTGGAGATGCTTCTCTCTTTAATGGCTGTGGAGGAAATTTGGATGAATGACACAGATGTCTAATTTTAAGATATTTTAAAAAAGGTGAAATGTATCTCATTACCTGTGTGAGCTCTTCATGCATAAATGTGTTGCATAAGAGCCTTATAAATTGTTTATTAATATAACCAAATAGTATCAATTGGCACACTGAAGGAATCCATGCAAACAACAATATAATGTTGATTTCTAGAAGATTTTTTTTTTGTTCCAGAGGAAGACTGGCCATTTTCTTCAGTTGAATTAGATTGAACTGCCAAATATTTTAAATTTATATTGTTAGAATTAGTAATCAAGATATTCTATGCATACACACTCCCCCAATTATTTTCAAATTCATTCCAGATTAGAAATCCTTTTTTAATATCTAGATGATGTTATTCAGACAACTTTATCATCTCTTTGTTTTTGACTGCTGTAATCACTCACTTGACCTTGGAATTTTTACTGTGAACAGCATTAAAAAAAAATTTTAAAAACAGGTATTACAACAATCACTTGTATTCACTGGTCTGTGTACATTATCTATCATTATACTATCTATCTGTCGTCTATCTATCATTCACTTCTCCAGTTCTCATCCATTTTTTGTACAAGTACTTTAATCTTACAGTCCAGTGTCGTTAGAATTTGATCTGTTTTGCTGCCATCTTATTAAATCCCCTCCCTTATCATTCACTAATTATGTTGTCATACTCCACACTCCTATGTCCCAATTTTCCAAGTTTCTGCCCTTAAACTAATTTCCTGATTGCATGGTGACATTTTCAGAAAAAAATTAGTTGTAACATACAACATTTAATGAAGGAGTTAATTGCTCTGGTAAAAGGAACAGATAATTTGTTTACTTCTAAAACCATTAGATGTTAGAGCCCCATCTCTTTTATAAAACTATTATGTATTATTATGTATGTAATTAAAATATGCAAATAAAGTCCTAAGTAGAGCACTTGGTTACTTGTCAGTGTCCAAGAAAGCAGCAGAAAATTTTCAGAGAGAGTAGATATCTACAAAAATAAGTTCGAACACTTTCATCTGAAACAACAAATATATATTACCAAAATCAAAAGGCATTTTGGCTAACACACTCCTTCCTAGATCCCTTTACATGTGTTTTCAGAAAATATGTGATTTTGAACCATTCAAAGAGAGACATGAAAATTAACAAAAACTTCTTTTAAGTTTCACCAAGGAAAGGAGCAACGTCTAGCAATCAGATAATATATATTAGAAAACAAGGACCTTCTCTTGTATTCCCTATCAAATATTGAAGGCAGAGCACAAGTATTCTGCTTGTGCAGAATAAAGAGAATTTTTTTAAAGAAGTGATAGGAAAAGAATTTTCAAAAATATCCTTGAACCTCAAAAATACACAATGGCAGAAAATGTATGAATCCATCAGTAAAGGGAAAAAAATTGCTAATGCTCAGATTTCAAGGTTTTTCTTCTAAGAACCAGCTCAAGAAATATAACTAAAAAAAAATCAGATTATTATTAATTTATAAGGACTATTTCAGAAGGTCACACTTCCTAATCCAAAATGCAGATCATACTAACTTTTGATTTATCTTCTTTAAAAGACGTCAATAGAGACAGGCTTTGTAAGAATCTGTTTTCAGACATTAGTGACACCTTATCATTGCCTATGAATTAATTGCCTCAGACAGAAGAAATTCACAGTTGGATTTCATTAATTTCATTTAATGCATCACTTTTTTAAACAGAAACACAGTATTATGAATGAAATACATTCATGTTGTTCAAAGTAACACAGGTAATTCTTGAAGTCAAATAAAATGCAGGAACAATGAAAAAAATCCTTATTTCGTTTGCAAAGCAAGCAATAGAGATGTTTTTCATGTAACATTTTCCTAGATTACTCAAATCTATTCTCTACGGATCTGCTATAATGACAAAAGACAATAGTTTTGTAGGGGTGCTAACTTCTGTTAACTTTTTTTACACCAGTTCATGTAAGTAGTCTTTAGTACCTCCCACTTCAGTGACCCATGGATACGAGGCCTGCAGTTTATTTCCCAAGATACAACCTTGGGACGTCAGGAAACATGGTGCAAAATTTCATGTTTCATTCTGTTCTAAGGTGCTTCTGTTCTATCTGCACTTTGACAGGTATGAAATGTTCTGTACTTTTTTACTACCTGACCATTTCTAAAAAAGTTTTCACAGGAACCTTAACTGTCACAATTGTGTATTCTCCAAATGATCTTAATTTGAGGGTAGCTAGTTCAGCTAACATTTTAATCACTGATTAAATTAATCAGTATCCACTGATTTCTACTCCCCATGTTAGATGTGAATTTTTATGCTGAGCACTTTAATTTCATTTTTCATGTAGCTGTAGTAGTGGATGCTGTATCATATAAGGCATCAATGAGTAATGGACCATATACTCTGGCCCCTATAACCAGAGTTAAATGAATGAGCTTGCTATTCTTAACCTGTTTCATTTCTACCTATGAAATTCAGAAAGTGTTTTGCAGTAAATATTCATGCTCTTTACAACTCGATTTTTCCACTCAACAATAATTCGAAATAAAAAGAGATGCTGAAGTATTGTTCAGACAACAAACTCTGATGGTTTTGGCTTTGGTAAAAGTCTTTTTTTAAATTTCTGTTTCAATTTTGCTTGTATTGGTTGGTTTCCAAGGCAATATTACTCTATTTTCAAACTCTGTTCACATAAATGTTCAGACAACAATAGAATTTTGACACATGGGTTATGTTGAAAAGTATTTGATCTCACATATCAGCATCATTGCTCTCCTAAATCTCTTGTTACCCTGTGCCTTACATGTGCATAGTTGTCTTAAAATTAGTACATGTCACAGCTTAGAGCAAAAGTTACTGGTTTTGCATGCTATTTTGTTTATCAGGATTGTCATAATGCATTCATTTATAACAGCAGATAACGTCCATTCCATTCCCTCTGTTGTTATTTAACTCTCCCATTAGGGCAGTAGCTGTGGTCATTCTTGTGCATAACCATGAAGAGCAAAGCCAAGCAAGAGAACGTGTTTTCAAGTCTATGGCTGGGAGTTAAATAGATATGCAAAGACTCCTGCGGTATTAATCTTTGGATCACTGGTTACCCATTTTTCCTTCCCATGTGTTCAAATATTCATTTATCTATCAATTTCATATGATTTTAAAGTAAAAATATCACATAGTTTACAACTGAGAACTTAATATGTTGTCTAAATTCATTTTTTACCCCCTCATTATCAACAGTTTGTCAATAAATTAATTTTCTTTTAAACATGTTGGATAATAATTCAAAAATCTTTCTAAGCTGAACATTATCATGTAAAATGAATCAATATTGTCTTGCTTGTACAGAAGTGATTTGATTTGTAAATTATATACTAAAAGTCACAAATAAATTCTGCATTCAGTTTTTGCTTATCAGAATAAACACCTAATGTACAAAACCATGCTGTTTTAACAGGAAAGATATAATTTCATGATATAAAAAAATCACTGCAGTTTTTGTACTTTAGTACAAAGAACAGAATTCTATTTTCTTTATATTGTAAAATAGCTCAAATGCCTACATCCAAAACAGCATCATCAAATGGAAAATAAATTTTTATATATATGTCATTTTATTAAAAAAAGAAGTGAAAATATTATTTATTTAAAAAAAAACCAAACAAACCAAAACCAAAACTAAACCTTCTCTAAATGAAGCTCTGACTATAACAAAAGCTACTGTAACATCTGTGGGTAAATTCATTCAGAAAGATAAAAATGTTTTATCCAGACTGTCTATTTCAAATGAGTCTCTCTGTGTGAGATATAAAAACATAGTTTATCCACAGAACTCATGGACAGCCCCTGTAGGCTAAATCAACTGGTTGTGAATATTTTACCATAGTTTTAATTTAAAGTGGTAATGCTAGTGTTACATTCATATTAGATTAATGAAGATGGTCATTTCTAAGTGGCAATGAAGTGCAAGAATGAGAGAAATAGGAGGATGTCAAGTAATCTGTGTTAAGAATATCGTGAGCCGATACCTTATTGAATAAATAACATCAAATTACTCTCTACTACTTTCTAATCTTAGAACAGCTTGAGTGTTTGACCTTGTCTCTCCTTGAGAGATGGTCTCTATACCTGCCTCTAAAATTCAGAATCATGACATCATCTTATAGCCTGTTCATTTTACCTTTTTCAGTTCTGTTTTCATGCCAGTTCCAGGCAGCAGTTGCATCCCTTTAATTGATTTATTTTGATTTAGTGTTGGATCTTCTCTCAATAGTCATTCTGGAATGGCTATTTAGGGTTTAATGAATGAGTCAGTAAGCAATATAGGCCATCATCAACGAATACACTGTGTAAAGAAATACTTTGTATGATACAACACTTATAAAATGTAATAGACTCCCTGTTACCCTGCAGCCTTCATGTATCTGAACAGCATGAGGGACAGCCTTCAAAGTCTGTGGCAGACAGCTCTGCATCTCAAACCCTTGGAGTGCTAGTTCACTTTCTAGCTTGTGTGGCAAGACAGTGGCATCTTGGATAGAGCTGTGAGTCCGCTGGGAGAACTAGGACACTTGCCAAGTCTCCCACAGCCCCACTTTCTAGCAGCATGATTAAATATCCTGAATAAAGAATGTCTTGGAGTTATCCAGCTACCTGAAATCACACACTCGTCACACCAGATTAGGGTAAAACCAAAAGGTAAACTGAAGCCCTTATTGACAATCTCCAAAATGATAATATGTCTAAAAATGTATAAGGAATAGAGAAAGAAATAAACACTTTGTTGTTCTGTTTACATGGTGACTGTACCAGAAAAATCTGCCATTCTGTCATGTTTTGGCTTTCTTATCCTGACAAGAAAAGTTTTCAGGTTTTGGTTACACCTTCTCCCAGTGCTTGGGAGAACACTAGCCTTTACAGACAGCCCTTCTGTGATATTTGAGAGTATCAAGGATAGTTTCAGAACAGCTACTGGTGAATTGGATCCATATGAATAGAAAAATAACCCTTTGGGGTTTCTTTTTTAAGAAGATGAGGAACTGTACAGGGACACATCTACATTTTAGGAGGACCACAAGGATGGACTAAAGAAGTGAAAGGCAAATCACCAAAGTATCCTTTACCAATAAAGAATGATGCTAGCCTTTCTGGTACATTTTATGGATTTTTTGGGTTCTTTTAACATTAAATTAACTTTTTGAAAGAAGTACTGTTTTTTTGTTTTGTTTGTTTGTTTTTTTTGTTTGTTTTATTGTTCTAAAAGTAAATAGAAATAAAAGTAATAATTGGTCCCAAACAAATCCCTTCTGGGAGGACATTAAAGTTCACAGATTAGAAAGAAAGAAGTCAGTCCTGAGCAAGTAAAAAAGAGCTCATTTATACAATATGTGAGCATTCAGTGAGCTGCTGGAGTTTCTTATCTCTCATTGAACATACAGATTCATAGGAGGATTGAACAAAAAGGCACAAAAAGAAGAATGAGAAAGAACATTTTATTCAAAATAAAGTAGAAATTAAATTTTCAACTTTTCCCTGACCTTTTTTTTTTGGTTTTATCTTCCAGAGCAGAAGGAGGTATACAAAAACCCTATTAAACTATTTATATCTACATCTTTAAATTCAAAATTAATGAATCATAATTGTGCTACAGTGATCCACTTTAGCACATGATTGACACTTAAAAGCTGTGTCCTGATTAGTTATTTGGTGCTTTGGATTATATTATAGACACATATTATTATATGTGTCTTTGTAACATAATCACTAATAACTCCATGACAATCCTAAAGCTGTGATGAATAAAGAAAATGGGTGCAGTAAGTAATAATTGCTTCTTCTGTTTGTGTCCTTCCCTTCTCAGTATTTAGTTTCTATGTAAGTCTTTTCAACTTCAGTTTCAGTTTTTCACTTTTTTTCTCCATTCCTTGAACATTCAACTTCCCATGATCCATGCCTGGTAAAAATTAAGTTCTGTATGAATCAACACAGTCTGACTACATAAAAACTGCCTTTTTTTTTTTTCCTCACATAGACTAAATTTTAAAAAATTTAAAAATATAAATCATGAAAGTACTGAATGTTTGAAGTTGGAAAGAACCTTTGCAGTTCATGTTGTCCAAACCCCCTACTCAAGCAAGACCACCTAGAGCCAGTGGCTTCAGATTACATTGAGACAGTTTTTGAAAATCTCCAAGGATGGAGACTATGCAACCTCTCTGAACAATCTGTGACAATTCTCAGTGTTGAAACTCTCACCAAGTCATGTGAAACTCTGATACGCTGCATATATTCTACTGCACAAGAACAATACAAGTACAAAGCACTTCCCAAAATTGTAGTTATTATCAGAAGGCTTACATGTTTGACAGTACTACAGATATAAAAAATAACGTGGAATCCATTTCCTGTAGATGATGTGGGATGTATTAGACTAGGCTTCTGCCCTTTGAGAAGAGCATAGGATTTGTGACCTGAACGTCAGATGGTCATAGGAACATGAGGGATAAAACTTCTTTTTGTAATTGAAGAAGCAGTGATTTTTAGTGCTAAATTATTATACAGATAATAAATTCTGTATATTTACAAGTGGCAATATAAACTTTCTTTAGACTCATAGGGAGCTTTTAATGGAAAAAAACAGTCCTGGCAGTCCTGGTTAGACTAGGGGTTAGCCAGATGAGTAACTGTAAATTAAGGAAAAATGATAGCAGAAAAAATTATTCATTTATTTATACAATGCAGATACCTTCCTTGCTGACAATTTTGGTGGATAAGGAAATATTGTGTTTCCCAGTGGAAATGGGGGCGGGGGGGAGGCAAGCTCTTTAAATATATCAAAATTCACACCAAAGAGAAGTGATTTATTTTTGCTGCTTTTGCTGATTTTTAATTTTTTGGGGGGGGGATTTTTGTTGGTTTTGTGTTTTTGTTTTTGGTTTTTTTTGCTGTTTTTTTTTGTTTAATAAAGAGTGTGTTGGAGTTGAGAGAGGTGGAGGTCATTCAGAACTAAACAAGTTGCTTTGAACCCCAAGTCTCCAAATCTAACACTGGCAATACAACTCAGGGAAATCATGTAAAGACAGCAGTTTCTGGAAGTGAAATTTTAAGTGGCATGATTATTTGGACATGCTTCATATGCAGTTTTTGTTTCTTAAATTTGTAACTTGGTGGGATTAATTTACTCCTCCTCTAGATGTTTATTATGCAGTTTATATATAAGCTAATATTTCTGGCATCACTTTATAATCAATACAGTGAAAAAACATGAGGAAAAATTTAACTCATTCTACTGTAACAGTCTAAATTAGGTCAGAGGAATTGTTCACTAGAAATATCTGTTTCTCTGGAGAATAGCATCCAGGGTAATTTTAGACATTTACATTGCTGTCATGGTTTTGTCCCAGCTGGTAACTCATCCCTACACAGCTGCTTGCACACTCTCCCTACAATGGGATGGGGAAGAGAAAGATAAGGATAAAAGTGAAAAAAATAATGGGTTGAGATGAAGGCAGTTCAATAGGTAAAGCAAAAGTTGCATGCTCAAACAAAGAAAAAACAGGAATTTATTCACAGCTTCCCACAGGCAGGCGGGTGTTCAGCCATCTCTAGAAAAGCAGGGCTCCATCTCACAAATGGGTACTTGAGAAGACAAATGCCGTCACTTCAAATGTATTCCCTTGCTTTCTCCTTCCCCCAGCTTTATCCAAACATGGCACCACCGTATGTTATGGAATATCCATTTGGTCAGCTGGGGTCAGCTGCCCTGACTGTGTCCCTTCCCTGCTGCTTTTGCACACCCACTCTACTCTCTGGGGGGTGGGGCATGAAGCAGAAAACACCTTGACTCTGGGTGAGCACTGTTCAGCTATAACAAAAATATCTCTGTAATATCCACAAGTTTTCACTGGAAAACCAAAACA
This sequence comes from Pardalotus punctatus, assembly GCA_013400915.1. Taxonomy (NCBI): domain Eukaryota; kingdom Metazoa; phylum Chordata; class Aves; order Passeriformes; family Pardalotidae; genus Pardalotus; species Pardalotus punctatus. The sequence continues at coordinate 116,038 of VZTX01014860.1, forward strand.
CCCCCATACTAGCTACTATAAAGAAAACTGACTCTATCACAACCAAATCCAGGATAACTGCTGAAATTAAAATTTATGTGAGATGGATGCCACACCAAACAAATCTTCTTTTCTGTTTCGCTATTGCATGTGTGTGGTGCCAGCAGTCAATAAAAAGAAGGATGTCCTAAGAGACCTGATTTAATTTACATAATTCAAAGAGCTGGAGTATTCCTCCTGCCTGCCTGTAGTGTGCAGTCATGTGTTAAATCTTTCAAGATCACACTCCATCTAAACCATGGCTTTTTTGCAAAGCTTTGAAGACAGCAGAGATACAACAGAGGCACTCTTGACAAATGCTGCTGTAATATTTCATATTTAGTGTGTTAGATTTCTTAACTAGTGATGTAAAATAGCAGTGCAGCAGTGCAGGATCACAATTAGTCAAGTCTTATAATGTCAGGAGTTACAATATAAGGAAAGGTAGATTGTAATCACAGTCTTTTTATTATGTCTAGATTTAAAGAAAAAACAACTGTCAGAAGCTACTGATTAGTCTTTAGTTTCTACAGTTAAAACTTTCAAGTTCATTGTCATAATGTGATGTACCAACGACTGAAGCAGAGACTACCTCAGTAATTCCTCATAGAAGCAAAAATATTTGTAAATGAAACTTACTAAAAGCTCGCAATGATTTAATTCTTCTCTTCCTTTAATGATGCTAAATAGGCATCTGTAGAGTGAATACAGAAAATTTCTGAAAACACAGGTTTTCCTTCTCAAGTAATGGTTTAGACCTCCTTTAAATTACTTCCTAGTCTGATGGCAAGAAAGAGCTGATCATCTTTAATTAATTTGTGTTTTATCTAGACAATGTAGAGTTGTAATATCCTGGTTAATATTTTATAGCATATATAGAAACATAATATTTTTCTGTGATTCTTATCTCTAATTCTTGAAACCGTCTTGCTTTTTTGTTAATTATTCCAGTGCATTCACCCCTGAAGGCATACATCATTGATAAACGCTTTTTAAAAAAATTAAAAAAAAAACTTTTTGTTGTTGTTGTTAAATTACAAGCAAGCAAATATTAATCTGAAACCCAGCTCAAGCAAGCATCTAACTCTTCAGACCATAGCAGCTGCAAGAAGACAGCAGAAGCCAGAATCAACAAATCATACAACATTCTGCTTGCACTTCTGTTTCTCATGGCTGTAAGTGAAAATTCTGCATCATTCAGTGGGGTGGGAGGGAGAGCAGATTTGGGATGAATAAAAGAGCTTTGTTCAGATCAGGAAATCTGTTATGGTAACTGCTGTAAAATCATCACAGCAAAAAGAGTCATCAGAAAACAAATTTGTTTTGTATAAAGGTTCTGTGAAGCATATGTGACGGGTTGGGTTTTGCTGTGATTTTTTTTCTTTGGTTGGGGATTTTTTTCGCATTAGATGTAATTTTCAGAGGGGAAAAAGAAAAGCATTTTACCTCATCTGAAAATATGAAGTACAGTCTCTAAGATACTGTAAGCTAAAGTGTGTGGTTGTACTCCACAATTTAAGTAGTATTTCACTTAAAGACACGGAAAAATTCTTACCGATACTTTTAGAAATCAGTAATTCCTTCATGTTTGTCTTGAGTCGTCTGAAAGGAACTTCTCAAAAAGTAAAGAATCAACAGATTCTCAATATTCTTAATTTTTTTTAAGTGTTAGTTTAGTCTCTATAAAGGATTTTTCATCTTTGGACATTTTGATCACTTTGTCTATATGCCTCTTGCAACAGATTAATTGTTATGAATTAATTCTTGTAAGTGAGTGTCATGGTATAACTGCAGGCAGCAGCCATTGAGTTGTGTGCATTTTGACATTTTTGTAGAAATATTATGAACTATTCTTTAATTTACCATGTCCTCATTTTCAGGCCATGATTCCTACTCTTCTCCAGTGACATACTAAATTGCTTCACTCTGGGGCAGGAAAACCAAAAGAAAACACACATTTTCCTACCTAAATATCATAGCACAATATTAGTCATATAAAGGAAGTCAGTAAACATAAAAGCACCTAGAAAACACAAATTATTTTCTAGTCTTGAAGCCCATTAAGGAATTTTGTAGTCTTGAAGCCTCTTCCTGCCATAAATGGCATGAAATTTAAAACACAAGTCAAAATGACAATTCTTGCATTCTGTCAGGCATAGAGGATATGTGAAGCTTTCTTGTGCTGGTTAATTGTTAGATGTGGATCTTCATTTTAATGTACTTATATATATTTGGTTCTGACAAATAGCCTGGCAAGAGTAAAACAGGAGCCAATTGTTGGACGTTTTGATATATGGAGACATGAAAAACGTTCCTCCATAATATACTTTATTTTATGCATTGTCATAATCTTTCAGTCTTCCAAAGTTACTGTTTTATTTTGTGTAAAGGAGAATGTTTCACTTCAAACAAGTGAAATCTGTGGGGAGCTCATTCTGGAAAGAAAAATTTGAGGAAATAAACTCAGTTCAAGTTCAATTATTTTCCAGTCAACTCATCAATCAAAATTCAGTTATTTGCATACTCCTATCTGGTTGTTCATGTCTAGCTGCTCTACTGCTGGAAGCAGGAATGATTATCTGCAATTGCTACTAAAACTGCTAGCCTAGTACAAAGTGTTCCTTATTTCACTTTAAAACTCTTTTGCCAACCTGAGTTTCAAGCACTCGGAGAGGTAAACAACTATTTCTTTTTCCAGACTTTGTTTTGTGTTACTGCCCATCAGAGATAGAAGCATAAAATAGAATAAGAATTACTGTGTTTTCTTATTGTTGGTTTTATCTTCAAAGGTTCAAAGACTAAACTGTTGTTTATGTATGCACTTCATCCTACTCTTGAAAATTAATGACTCTTCTGTGTGACAATTCAAGTAAAGAAATATGGTGGATCACTTCTGGCATATGAAAACATGAAGTGCTTGTGTTCAGTAAAATGAATAAAGGTCTCAGAATTATTAATTGTGCCACAGATGCTACTGCTTAAGAAAAAGAGTAACAAAATTGCGCATTACCAAGAACCATAAGAGACCTTTTTTGAGATATATTTCTGAATACAAAATGCTGTGTATGAGAAAAAACTCAGAAGGTGCTTGAAGAAAAATGCATTTAGGGTTACAGAGGCCATCTCAGTTAAAGGATGGTAGAAACATTGGGAATGGGTACCTAGGAAGGTTATGTGACCTGGAGATGGTCAAAACCATCCAGAGAAGACTGAACAACCCACTCTAACTTTGAAGCCAGCCTCCTTTGAGCATGAGATTGGACCAGATGACCTACAGGAGCTGCTTCCTGTCTAAATTATTCTATTATACAGTGATTCAGCTTGTCACAGATTGTTCTGAAAAGCTTGGCAGGAAAAAAGTTTTAAGAAATTAACATAGTGTTCCCTGAAATAATTTTTTAAGAGGGTTTAAGTATAGAGTGAACACATGACAGTTGAAAAAGGATTTTAGTTCTGTAAGAAATAGTACATTTTCTATGCTCCAACCTCATACAGAAGGAAAAAGCCAAAAGAGCACTTAAGTATACCAAAGAGCAAAATTCTGAAAATAGGAACAACAATAAGATTGTCCATAGAGATCAAAGTCTTGCTCTGCTGACCTTTTTTTCACTGTAATATAATGCTGTATTAAAATGTAATCCTTAATTCCTTCTTTCAAAAAAAAAAACAACAAACCTCTAAATACAACATTCTCATTGTATCAGAGAATTCCTTTAAATTACATTCCATACTTAAGTGAGGGCTATCTTAATCTTAATCTTGAATCCTAATATGACTGAATATCTCAGTTTTTCAGTCATCATCAGTCACAATTTCTGTTAGTTTGGCCATATGAGGTAAAATACTAAAATGTCTTTGCTGAAAGATCTGATTTTATATGGTATCCCTGTATGAATGCACAACAGAACATTTAGTATAAAAGTGCCCACACCATTACAAGTTATTATAGCTACTTAAAAGTTTAAATATGGGTGTGCATATGTTTGTGTGTGTGTGAAAATATAATCAGAGTGCATCACAGCAGAACATTGCTTGAAGAGCTGCCTGAGACCTAGTGAACTTCAAAGTTTTAGGTTCTTTGCACTTTTGGAAATGAGAGCTGAAAATCTTGATTCACATTCCTTCTCACAGACCTACCTAGAAATTCAAAATTTAAGGTATTACAAGAATTTTCTTTAACTTAAAAGATAACTTGGAAGTCACATTCACCACAGTAGATTTTATGCATTTCACCATAGTAGATTTTAGATAACTGTTTTTTATTTCTCTCATATGAGTTTTAGGCATGTGCAACTAATATACTTGTAAATTTGCCAAATTAAGTTGAAATTATGTGCCTGGAAAACACTTTTGTGGATACAGGATTTTACAATACTATACATTTATGGCTGCGTGCAACTACTATTAAATAATCACAACAACAACAACAAAACAATTTCACTTCTTCACAATGATACTTAACATTGAATGATATGTGCTTTAGTGAAAAAATTGGCAAATTTAAAGCCAGTACCAGTAGATCCACGTATATGTAATGAATGCTTCAAACAAACATGAAAAGTGTAATTTAATATAAGACTAATATGCTGAATTTTCATGGCTTGTATTACTTAGAGGATTGATAATATAATAGTTTTTCTCTGTGGTTGTAGCATAAAAATACCAAAATGCTAATTGCAAGAAAACAGATATTCACTCTCTCACTATTGACTGCTTTGGGCTACAATATTTCATAATATAGGCTATCAGAGGGTAAGGGGGTGTCTCTCTTTTTTAAGAAGAAAAGATGAAATTTTGCTGATTGTAAAGTTACTTAAACAGAAAAAAAAAGTTTAAAAAAATGAAAAAAGAGAAAAAAATAAAAATTATCGGTTTTGTAAGAAATTCCACTGATGAATAAATTGTGCATTATCTATTCCAATCAGGGTGGAAAAATATATTCTTAGGAAAAAAAACTCATTGGAAGTCATAATGTGTTCTGAGTTATATATTGTGTAGAAATTGGTCTGTCTCTAGCTTGTTATTAAAAGCAGAAAGAAGAGAGGAAGTAAGTAAAAAACATTTTTCAAGTGTTAGCAGCTGCAAAAAGTGTGTATTATCTCAAAGAATTTTAGACTGAAGCAGAATTTCAGCCTTTCAGGGGGTTACATTGTCAGTCTATTTTATGTAATGATAATCTGAAATGATTAAAACCTGAAAGGGATATATATTTATTTTTAGATATAAGACTTATTAATTCACCTTGAAACTCTTCAGATGAATCTAAAGAGCAGAATTGCATAAAAGAGGTATGTATCCTTAGATAGTAGCCTCCTACTGTCACTGAAGTCCCAGTGACTGAAATCTAGGCTTTTCTTTTCTTTATTCCAATAACTTTTTGATGTCTACAATATGTGAGGAACGTATATTAGCCTGTGTTTTATGTGTAGTATCCCTGTCTAAGGCTGCTTCATCTAGTGCTCGTTTGTGATTCCAGCTACAAGCTGTAATGCTGGTCTAGGCCACAGCACCAGATTTTTCAGGATAAAGTACAAATGCCATGCTCACCAAATTTGCTGTACACAATTTAGACAGTAGGAGGTAATGCACTCTCCCCTGTTATTCCATTCAGCTTCTTTTTTTTTGCAAGGCAAGATACCTTACACTTACTGTTCAATAACATTATTCCCAAGCCAGATAAAATTATGTGTTTTAAATTCAAATTCTAGCTTCTGTTAAGAATTTCCTGTTCATGTGCTTAACTTTTGTCACTAGCAAGAACTTCATCATCTATTAACACTGATAGTTCCATTTTAATCTATCCAGAGTATTAAAGTTTTACATTAAACCCTTGGTTCTACTTTCCCTTAACTTTTACTGTAGTGAAAATAACTCACATTTTTAGACCTAATAATGAAAAAACTCGACTTATATACCTTGTAGTCTTTCTTCCTCAGTAGTTCCCTGTGTGCAAAATCATTAAGTAGATTCTTAGAATGAATAATAGTGTCGACAGATAATTTTTGCTTTTCTTTCCAGATGGGTATGAAGACAATGTGAATCTGGTAGGGCTGGGACATTCATAGCAACCACAGTTTCCAGATGTCTGTTCCTGTAGGCAGAATGAGGCACTGGAGCTATGGAAGAGTAGACAAGATATCCAAGTTATCTCAGAAGATTAAAATTGTTCTTTAAAATCTCTTTTTCTCAAAGTGAAGCTGTCTGTTTTAAGAAAAAATATGAGTGAGGACGATTGGTGAAGCATGTCTCCATTAAATTCTAATAAAAGTGCAAAAGCAGTTAATCTGCAAAACAAACTGAACTACTCTTCAAAGTGGAGAGCTGAGACGAGTTATAGTGATGACTTCAAAACTAGCAGGGAGGAGCTGAGGCAAATTTGCATCAAGCAGTGTAGCAATTATTTTAAATGTGACAAGGATAAATTAGAAACATATTGCTGAGAATGAAGCATATTGTGCAGGGAAAAGGCTGTAGCTGAGATCATTTCAGTGGTGTTCCAGGCAGACTGATATTTAAAGTCTGGGGAGGTACTTCAAGCCAAGTACTTCAAATGCTGTGCAATCAACAGTTTATTTTACCAACCAAGCCAGATGCACTTTGAGAGAAAGTTTAGAGCCTGGCAAACTTACTTGAATCTGTCCTGCAGCTGTTGGAGTTTTAAAAAGGATGAACAGGCTGTAGTCAAATCAAAGGCAGCTAAGTTTGACCCAAAGGTGCAGTGAAAGCTTAGCATGCCAGCCATGTCAATGTAGGTTTTGTAGTGAAATAAACTCTGTGCTTTGAATTTCTTTAATTTGGATGGATTCAAAATGAAGATAAATTCTGGTATTTTTATGGTTATAAGTGCTATAAAAAAAAAAAAAAAGCATGCCATGGGGATGCCTTTACTAATTAATATTTTAAATACATCTCTAAAATAACTTAATTTTTGTTCAGGGATGCTCATAATTCCTCATATCTGATGTTTACTAAAAAGGTCAGACTACTTTTCTGAGTAAAAAGAGCCTGCAGCATCAGCAGGTAATGAAAAAAGGTCTGAGCCAAGACACTTCTAAGACAGCAAATGGTACAGGAAAACATGCCAAGGAATATGAACTTTCTCAGAAAGTGCAGCCATCTTTTAAGTGATTCTGAATGCGTTAGAATTGGCAATTCGCATATATACTACTATCCAAACTTACTTTTAGCTCAGAGCAAATGCCCTGTTCTGAATGATGGTCTACTGCATGAGCAATGACAGGCATTGTGACAAACACAAGAAGAATTTGTGCAGAACTGTTTCAAAAGGAATCTGTTAAAAGGGCAAGATGGTATTAACTAACTGTGTAAGGAAAGTAAGGGCAAAGGAAATGGAAGAATTAATGAAATTCAAATTAAAGACCAAGAAGGAACTCTATGAAATTTGGGAAAGTTAATAATACATAAAAAAATGTTCAAATGAGGATCAATACAAGCTATGTGGAAAAAGAAACCAAAAACTCAGCATGATTAGAGTTAGAATTTTAGACAGTTTTCACTGGAAAAATCTGGTAGTACAGAAATGAGAGGAAAAAAATTCAGCTATTTTTTAGGATCTTATATGTGATTTGTATGCATGTGGGAACATAAGGGAAGAAGCAGAGATGAAAAAAATCAGTGGTTCTACCTTGCTGTTAAACTGAATTAAGACCAAGCTTCAGCTGGTGATATGTATTAAACATTGTTGCTCAGCACTCATACTACCGTTTTACATTTAAGAACTCAACTTTTCTGATTCTCATAGTCGCTTATCAGCTTATCCCATCTTTCTGCTGGCTAGACAATAGAAAAACAATTATAAGATGCATCTTAAATCTTTGTTCTGGTATGTGTCTATATTGTAAAGAATCTAGCCCTGATTTTGACTATGAACATAACTATACTGTTTTTGTTTCTCATTTCACTTAGATATTTCTATACATAGACGAGTGCAGATTCTGTTGTTATTGTTTTATTTTTTTTCCAATAATGAATCCAATAATTGTTTTTTAAGTCCTTGAAGTATCTATACCATTTGTAGTTTAAGGAGGTGATGTCCAGGACACTCCTTATTACAGAAAAAGAACAACTGAGAAAAATTAAGGAAATTTTCACAAATTATCAGTGGAAATTTGAGGCACAAAAAGATGAAGATAAACATTCAGAGAGATAATATATAGAATTCTACTCACATTATTTTTTTTATAAAATTTTACATAAAGGTCTTTGATTAGATGGGAATGGTATATCAAAGTGGCTAACTTTTTCCTTCCTTTAACTCAGTCTGTTTTCTATCTTTTATTTCAGTTTTTCTTTTGGATGAAAAAGGCCCATTATTTAGTCCCCAACACAACATATTTGTGATATTTAGAAATGTTCTGAAATATATAAATTAATGAAAATTTTTAACTTTGAATGAGATGTTTTCTGACCATAATTTAAAAATTAGCAGAAATTAAAAGAGTGAATACTTTTTAAGAGTTAGTATAAAAATATTTCTTGGATTAGTGCCTTAATCCCAAGTTTATCCTCTCTTTTTTTTATAAACTTGTTTCATCTTGATTTTGATCACATTACATTTTAATATTGCTATAGATAGAGCTGAATTTTCAACTGTCCTCTGAAAAATAAAAATTCCATTTTCATCAACTGAATTTTAGTTCTCTACTTTTAGCAGATTTCAGTTAAAGAGAATTGTTATTCATTATTTCTCTTTTGTAACAAATCACAAATTACTTCCTTGAGGCATGTTGATCATGTTTTCAATGGTCAGGTTTTTGAAGTTCTTGTACTAACCTTTCACAAGTGAATTAATATTTTTTTGCAGGTGCATTGCTCTTTTTAAGATCAGAGAGACTCCCAAGCTTTAAAACATTCCTATGAATAACATATGTATTTTTAACTGTTCGTTTCTTGGTGATATTTGTGGATCATTTTATCCTTTGACATAAATCTTATATATTTTGTTAAGGTTCAGTGCTTTTTCATAGGTTGCCCAGTAGAAAATAGAAGAATAAAACACATTAAAACAAACCTAAGCAAGACAAACTGGCAAAAGGGACAAAGGAAACACCAAAAGAAAAAAAAAAAAAAAAGAAGCATAAAGGATTATTGCTCCATGTTATTTTTTGCAATGAAGCCTTCTAAATAATGTAAAAGGTTCAGGGTAGCCTTAACTGCAAATTGCAAATGAGACCTCAATTTCCACATTTCAACAGAAACATTACAAATGCAAGAGAATACAGCCTAAGCTTGATTTGTTACCCATACTGAAAAACAAATTTTCATTTTTAAACACATTACTGGGATGTCGTGCCTTTAGGATGCAAGACTGGTTAAATGATGAGGAACTTGGGCAGCTCTGGAAGCTGTCTTTGTATAATGAAAAACCCGGTGAAACCATTTGAAAAGGGATTTCTGCCAGAAAGGTCAAACAACAGAGGCAGAGGGGCTAGAGAAGTTGTTTGGGAATTCTTTTCAGAAACTTTATGTCACCTTGCAAAGCAAAGGGTGAAATTTTATCTGTCCTTTTCTGAAAGATATTATTTAAATATAATGTATTTTGGCAGTGAAGCAAAAGTCAAACTTCCTGTGGGACTCCTTGTCTTTACTAGCTCTCTAGAATGATAGAACTCTCTGCTCCAACTTTGCTATGGAATGAAATGACAGCACAGTCACACTGCAAGAGACAGCATTCTGTGCCAGTGGGAAAGTGTCTGATGGACATGGTAATAAAGCTGATTTATTTTACCAAATAATTTATTTGCATAACTTTACACTTGCATAATAATATGAAGGAGAAATGAAAACTTGAAAGCAAAGCTATGTTTAATGAAAGAGGTGTAAGAAGAGAACAGTCCAAGACACCAATCAAATTATATCTGTGCATTAAATGATTTAAATGAAAGTTGACACCAGCATCTACCAGGACTTCATCACAAGGGTGTTTTTCCAATTTGTTTTGGTTTGTTTGGTTTGAGTTTTTTTAATTTTAAGTTTTAGTGGAGGTTGATGAAACATGCCAGTGGATGTTTTTTAGTTTCTCAGCAGCACAGTTTTGAGGTTGTTTGGGTTTTTTTTTGTTTTTTTTTTGTTTTGGTTTTTTTTGTTGTTGTTGTTGTTGTTTGTTTGGTGGTTTTTTTATGAATTACTCTACCTTGAAATAAAACATTAAAACATCTGGTCTCATAGGAATTTCAGCATGGTTTAGTTTTTCAATCAGTACAAAACACATTCACCACAGTAGCACTGCTGGGCTTTTGTGTGTCAGCCTCTTAAAAGAATTCACTGTGTCTCCTTAAGGCCTAAAATGCAGAGAACTCATCTGGGAGGCAAATACGGTTCTACTTCACCTTTACCTCCCACAGCTGTGAAAGCTGTCAGCTTCTAAAGCTGATGAATTTAGAATTCAGAATATCCTCAGAATGGTTCAGTTGTCTCACACCAGTGTTTCCTTCATTTGCTCCTGCCTTTCTCTGGGATATTTTTTTTTCAATAATGATAACAATATCAACCTTCTGCCTATGTACATTAATTGGATATATCCTCTATATTTACTAGAGTGATTGTTTGAATGGCTATAAAGAATTATCTTTAAATATTCAGTTTATGTAAGTAACTGAGTTCTGAACATCTTAAATGTTCTACTAGCCAGTAATCATGAAAAAGCCTTTAAAGACTGGAATAGTTTCAAATGCTATTTGCTCTACTGCCAAAAATCACATTTTTAAATGCCTACACTTAGCCTTTATTTCACACACAGCTATCACTGGAGCTGTGCAAGATGTTACTTTTTATTTAGCTGAAAACTTGTATTTCAAAATTTGTTCTTGTTCCAAGTCAAATAACTATTTCTCAGATCACTTCCCATAAAAGAGGGTTTTTTATTTATCAACAAATTTGAAGTTTTTTGTTCTAGAAAGGCAAAATGTTTTCTTCTATTGCTTGCATAACTTGACAATTTCATAGCATAGTATTTCATAGCATAATGGGCACCTATTATGAAATATTAATTCTTTCTATCTACATATGGCTCATAATTAATTGAATCATAAAATATCCTGAATTGGCAAGCACCCACAAGGATCACTGAGTCAACTTCTGACTCCACACAGGGCAACCTAAGTGCTAAACCACATATCTAAGAGTGTTGTCCAAAAGTTTCTTGAACATCAGAAGCCTGCAGCCACAACCTGCTCCTTGGGGACCTTTTTCCAGAGCTTGAACACCATATCAGTGAAGAATATTTTCTGAATATCCAATCTGAACTTTTCCTGACATAACTCTAATACATTACTTTGCATCCTCTCCTGGACACCAGAAAGTGGTGATCAGCACTTCCATATCTACTTGCCCTTAAGAGGAAGTTGCAGACAGCAAGGTTTCCTGTCAGTCTCCTCAAAGCCGACCAAACACAGCATCCTCAGCCACTCCTCGCAGATCATTCCCTCTAGTCCCCTCACCATGTTTGCTGCCCTCATTTGGACACAATCTAGTCACTTTATACCCTTTTTATACTGTGGAGCTCAAAACTGCGCACAGGGCTCCAGGTGAGGACACACCAGTGCAGAGTGCATTGGGACAATCACTTTTTATCGGTAGACCAGTGTAATTTATACTGTCCTTAATGCAGCTCAGGGTTGCTGAGCATGAACATTGCTTATAGCAACTCTCATGCTTCAATTCTAGCAGTTTATATTTTTAATTTTCACTGAAACTGTGCATCATTTACACAAAATACAGGGTTTTTTGAAATGCAGCTACATTCAGTTGTCTAAAAATTAGGCAATTAATTTAAGTCAACTGGACTTTATAGTCAGTAGACAGAAACAGGCATCTCTAAACCAAAGTTCTTTTTAAATTGTTATCACCGCTGTATTATGTACCAGTGTTAACTCTCACTGCCAACAGAACAAGGCTTAAAATTCACATATTCTATTCTCAGATGTTCTTGCTAAGACCCTGCTACCCCTCCTGCCATTATGTAAATATTGATATATTCTCACAGTTCACCAAGTTAAAACTTTCAATAAGTAAATATAATCGTATTTCTCTTACAAATAGATGAAGAAATAGTTCTACTTGTTCGGTGTAAAGGAAATGGAAGAAGAAAGGTAGAGTTTGCACACATGTTGTGTACAACTGCATTAATTTAAAAATTATAAAAACTGTGCCAAATAGACCTGAAAAAAGTGAATTGGAATAAATAGTTTTCATTATAAATAGTTTTCAGATACTGCAGTACGAAAAATATTTGCACAATTGCCAATACAGGAATGGTATTGACATGTTAAACTTTCCCATTCATACTTGTTTAGAGTACAATTTGGATCCAGATTTTTATAGTTCAGAAGAAATTATCTTATAATTCACAGAAGTGGCATAAAAGTGCTAAAACCAAATAGAAATGCATTTGCGTTTTAACTTAGAAACACAGGGCATTTAAAACTCTGGTAAGATATACTGCTTCAAAAAAGAGCACTTTAGATTGTGTCAATTGCAAAGAACAAGACCTTCCAAAAACTGTGACCCTGACTCTTTAAATGTCTTACAATAACACATAAAACATGGCTTGTCATATAAGTTCCAAAACTTTAATTAGCCTTTAACATATTGTTTTCTTTTAAAATGTCCCTCTTAATTATTCATTTCAGTGAAGCAGACTAATTACACTTCTTGGATAAAAGCACATTGGCTCATTAATCTTTCTTTTTCAGTGACATATAAACAGCAGCTATGATGAACAAGATACCATTTTTTTAATTATGATTTTCTGCCTATAAAATATGGAAAAAGTTTGAGATCCTGAGGGAATGCCAATATTATTTAAAGATTATAGTTATGATTGTAGCATTCTTATGAAATATTAAGAAAAAATGAAATTAGATACCATATGCAATCACTTATTATTTCTGAATTTTGTCATCAATTAATTTCTGCCATTAGTATTTTTCATGTTGTTAGCTATTACTGTAAGCCATATTTGCCTAGGTTTTCCCAAAACATTGATAATAGATGCAACTGCCCAATATTAATTAACAAACCTTCAGGACATAAAAGAAATACTTTTTACCATTTCTTCATTTTAAAAAGTAATGAGAAAAGAATTAATCATTCAGAAGACTATATATTTAAAAGCTTCTTCCTTCTCTCTCATTTCATCTTAAAACCACAACAATATTACCATTGCGTTCAGTCTTATGGTTCCTATTCCTGCAAAACCTTTTTGTGACATATTGTTACACTGGTTATCAAGTCTGGCCCATTGCTCTGTTTTTTTAATATAAAGTTAAGGAGCACAAAAACTACTTCTGGTCTGGCAAACAGTCAAACTGTTGAAGTCTTGTCTAGTTAATGTGTATCAATTTATGGTTTTTGCTCCTTATCGTCTCCTTTTCTTATGTGATCTTGATCTCACTTCAAATAACTTCAAATTGTAACATGATTTTGTTGTTCTAGGGATACCTTCAATATACTAGCACACACATGTATGTTCACTTAATTAATGGAATGATAGATATAATCATATCATAATAGAAATAAATAGAAATAATAGAACGGTTTGAGTTGGAAGAAGCCTTAAATATCATCTAATGGCAAACCTCATGACATGGGGAGGGCTACCAACCTGCTAGACCATGTTTCTCAAAGCCCCATCCAATCTGTCCTTGAATAGTTCCAGGGATAAGGCATCCACAGATTTTTTGGGCAACCTGTTCCAACATTTCACCACCCTCACAGCAAAGAATCTATTCCTACTATCTAATCTAAACCTACTCTCTTTCAATTTAAAGCCATTCCACCTTGTTCTATCACTACACGCCCTGGTAAAAAGTCCCTCTCGGTCTTTCTTGTAGCCTGCTTTAGGTACTGGAAGGCTGCTATAAGGTCTTCCCAAAGTCTTCTCCAGACTGAACCATCTCGACTCTCTCAAGCTGTTTTCATAGGAGAGGTGCTCCAAACCTCTGATCATCTTTGTGGTCCCTTTTTGGACTTGGTCCAGCAGGTCTACATCTTCCATATACTGGGGCTCCAGAGCTGGATGCAGTGCTCCAGAGCTGGATGCAGTGCTCCAGGTGGGCTCTCACCAGAGTGAAGTAGAGGGACAGAATCACCTCCCTTGGCCTACTGATCATGTTTCTTTTGGTGCAGCCCAGTATACAATTGCCTTTTGGGGCTGAAAGCATGCATTGTCAACTTATGCCAAACTTCACATCCACCTGCATTCCCAAAATCCTCTCCTTAGAGCTACTCTCAATCCATTCTCCATCCAGCAAGTATTTGTGCTTGGGCTTGCCCTGATCCAGGTGCAGAGCCTTGCCACTTGGCCTTGTTGAACTTCAGAGAATGAGCTTCATTTGCACAGGCGCCCTCCCAAACCTGTCAATGTCCGTCTGAATGATATCCCTTGCCTCCCTTGTGTTGATCATGCCACACAGCTTGGTGTTGTCTGCAAACTTGGTGGTGGTGCACTCAATCCCACTGTTCATGTTGCCAACAAGGATGTTAGACAGTGCCTGGTCCCAATATTGACCCCTAAGCAGCATCACTCATCACTGGTGTGTACAGTCTCTTGAGCTTTCACTGTTAACCTCCAAGATCTCAGCAAAACTGCTTCTTATACATCATGTTCCTGTCCCCAAACCATTTTAGAGACAAACTTGTTGCAGTTTCTCAGTGTATTCCTTGCAAAAGGAAGTCCAAACCTGATCACAGGACTTGAAATGCAATTTCACATGCAATGCCAAGCAGAAAGGAGTAGGGTTTTTGACCAGCTACCTACATGCTTGCTAATGCAGCAGAGTATACCTTTGGCCTTCTTTGCCATGGAGATTACTCTGCTGTTTTACGTTTGACTTCTTGCTGTGGGGATACCCAGACCATTATCTGGAAACCTGCTCTCTAGCCATTTGGCAATGTTGCAGCTGTGTGGTAGTATGGGATTATTCCATTCCAAGGACATAACTTTGCAAATTTTGTCAAACTTCAGGAGATTTGGCTGCAAATATATTATGGCTGGCTGTGAGAATATTGCTAAAATCAAAGTAATTTACATACATGGTTCTCCCCCCACCCACACAGCCAGACATCTCACCAGTGAAGACCATCAGGCTGCTAAAGCAGCTTTGGTAAATACACGCTGCCTGTTCCCAATCTCCTTCTTCATGTAGGTGTAAATGACTTACAGCAGGATTTGCTTAAAAATCTTCCAGGGTAATGAGGTAAAGCTGATTATAATTTCATTTCCCAGATCTTTCTTCCTTTTTTTATGGAAAACAGATGTGAAATTTCCATTTTTCCATTTTGAGAGCAGCTCCACAATGTTGTCAGCTGCTGAAGATTAGCCCTAGTAGACAGCTAAACCCCACACAGCTGTTTATTCATTCCCCCACACCAGGATGGGAGAAAGAATCAAAAGGATAAAAATGTGAAAGACCATAGAGAGTTCAACAGGTAAAGCAAAACAGGAATTAATTCACCACTTCCCATGGGCAGGCAGGTGTTCAGCCATCACCAGGAAAGCAGGGCTCTGTCACAGGTATGTTACTTGGGAAACAAATGCAATCACATCTAATGTTACCCCCTTTCTTCTTCCCCCAGCATTTATTGTTGAGCATTATGCCACATGGTATGGAATATCTTTCCTGTCAGGTGTCTTCAGCTGTCCTGGTTGTGTCCTCACAACTTCTTTTGCAACCCCAGCCTACTCAGTGGCAGGAAGTATGAGAAGCCTGCTTTCCTTGCTGGCCTCCCCTAAGATCCTGGACCATAAACACTCAAAAAACCATCATCCCTTCAATAGCAAAACTCTGCGGGTTTGTGCTGCTCCTTTTCATATAACACCATCTTCCCACTTGACTTTTCCTTGCCAGTCCCATCGAGAACTCCCATCATATTTCCCAGGTCATATGCATTCATATACTGTCACTTGAGATGGTTACAGCAGTGACAATTGCTGCGGGGAATTATGAGAGCTTCCTCTACCATGTTCTCCTTAGATGTTTCAGCCTTGCACCCCATCCTCCATTTTCTGCAGTTTGGTCTTCATGCACCAAGTAGCCTACTATAATTTTTTCCTTTAAATACTTCTGTTAATGAAATGAAGTGTATGTAATGTGTACTTTTGCCTCAAAATATATTTTAATTTTTTAAAAAAATTGGTATAAATTGTTGTCTGCAGAGCTATGACAATTCATACAACCCACATGCTGGTACCCAGATTCATTTAAAGGTTTAAACATAATTTGAATCCAGACAAGAAAATGCATATCTCCTTGGATTTACCAAGTGTTGGAGGTTCAAGATCCTTAAAAATATGTTTTTTAATGGATTTAGGAGCATTACTTTGTGTAAAATTTTAAAAATTTGGTTATGAAAAACTCCTCATCATTGTCTTATTCATTTATATATAAATGCATTCACAAATCTTCCCCTGTAAATGTGTTCTTTTTAGGTAAACCATTTAAACTATGTTGAAAACTATTGCTTATACAGAGATATGATTTTGTAAATAGCCCTTTTAATGTCATCGTTGGCTACCAGACAAAACCCATGAATGATTATTTCACCACTCAAGCATTTAGTAATCTTTGTTTGAAAAGACCTTTTGAAACACATTAGAAAAACCTTCCATTTTTTAAATTTTACTGAGTAGATAAAACAGTCATTGTTTTCCAGAATCTTCAGCCTCTTTCCTTTTATATAACTTTCTTCATCATAAAAATCTGTCTGTACAGTGCTATCAAAATTGTAAACTCAAACTTTTAAATTTTAAACATTTCTTATATTATGACAGATTGATTGTATTAAATATCAGTACAATGAGAGCATTCATCTCAACCAGCTTTAGAATCCTATGTTGTACAAATAATTATGATTGAGCTATTTATTTGGATACACTTTGTCATTAACCAAGACAAAAAGAATACTCTTGAACAATTCATATGATCTATATAAGGTATCTATTTTAGGAAGAAACAAACAATTTTTTGAAGATAATATATACTATAAAGGGAATTGAAGGATGAATAAAATCTTGACTAGATGCAGATATTTTTAGTGCAGATGACTAGTCAGACCAAGTCACTTTAGGCTTTCTTTCTGATTAATGAAGATAAAGAGGCAGTGGTATGCTAAAAGAAGTTTAAAGACAGTAAAAACCAGCCCTCTGGGTCAAATAGACACAGAGGATGCTATCATCAATTCCACAGCTAGTGCAGATAGAATGTCTCAAAAAATCAGCTTGGCTCTGGGCCTCTGGGGCACTTACTGTGAATTAAAGACATATCAGGTACTTGCGTTATGTAGGCTTATATATGTTATGATTAGAACTGACCTTCCACTAGAATCCTTGCAAAGAAACACAGGGATCTTTGCCAATGTGTGTCTATGTTTAAGAGTCTCTTGCCTTATCTGCCCTGGGCTGAGAAATCTCCTGGAGACATCTCACATAGTTCTACCTCCTTGTGGTCAGTCAACTGAATTATGTTGTGAGGGTGAGATTCAATTCAAGAGAAAATATTGGATATTAGGTGAATATATGTAGTCTAGATGATTAAGCTTTCTTTTTTTATATATATTAATTTTTATATTAAGAGTGATCTAAAGGATACAGTCAATGAAACTTCTAAAGTTGCAACACAGTAGCCTTAACACAGACATCAGGAACCATTTAATATAACATAGCCACCCACCCCAACTTCCAGATTCTTCTCAGAGAGGATATAGATTTAGTATGCATCTTCATCATAACTCTAAGATCATGTATATTTATCATATACCAGAAGACCTTTGAAATCCATGTTTGGTGAGCCAAGCTCCTAATCTCTATTGACAATAGTGCAAATTTAGATACTTAGCTTAGAGTTTTAGTTTTCTGGTGTTTTTCAATTGTAGACTGAAATTAATATTATACTACTATGAAATCTGCATCCTTCTAAGCCTTGCCAGTGTTCACTTTGTGCTGCCACAGTCATTATGTCACAGGAGAAGAACTTCCATTCTGTCTCCATGGTGTCTGCGGAACGTATTATACACTTACAGCAGGGCTATCCATGACTGGGTCTATATTACCAGAGTCTGTATGGTTATGGAACAGACAGTGCTCACCAAGGCCATTGAGCTCTTGCATTTCAGAAAGCAAATATTTCCTTTTATTCACAGGTTAATTTATCTTCAGAACAGAATGCAGACAAAAGAAAGCTCAAGGTCAAGTCATGTGCCTGTTCTTGCAAGGCTCTTGATAACCTATTTAATGAGTGTGTCTCTATGTGATATGTAGTTTCATTTGGAAGTCTTTAAATAAAGAGTAAAGACCTTTTTTGTTGTTGTTGTGCTAACATTCGTTTAATATGGCAAGTCTAAGTAACAAGGTAACAGGCTTAGCCTAGCAAATCTAGTAAGCTTAGTAAGGCAAATATTGACAGAATGATTGCTAGCATGTCCAATATATTAGTGCACTGTAAAGATCAATATACAGTGTAAAATAATTTAGGTTAACAGATATTTATTTTATACTGACTTGAATTCTAGTCATAGTGTTCCAATATGTAGAATTCTTGATAGTTATTCACCTCCTGTGAGGTTAAGAGCTTTTAATGCTGAAACACAAAGCCATGTCCCTCCACGATCTACTGAGTATGCCTGTAAGCAGTTTTTCTGTATGCTTATTTCACCTAAACTAAAACAAGCAAACAAACAAAACCTAAAATCCCCAACTCAAAAAACTCCACCAAACTCATTATCAATAGAATTTTCACTTACATTTTAAGTCGACTGAGGAAGAAAAAAATAAACATCAAAGAACATCAGTCCTAAACCCAGCAACCAGTAGTGCCTAAAACAAAATCTTAAATGGAGCAGCTACTTGAATTATGCAGAGACTTATTTTACATAAAAAAAATATTAGATTCCTTCTAGTCAAAGACTGATAAGAACTTCCAGAGAATGAGTTTATTTTTCTTAAACTGACAATGGAAAGTAAAGCTAGACTTCTAGGAAACCTCTTTCATTCAGGAAATACAAAGATTAGAAAATTTGAAATTGTGCTTTTTCCATTTAAGGCCTATTTTACTTAGAGGAAAACTGCATTTTGGATTAATCCCTCCATCCATTAGTTATTCAGAGAACTTAAATACTAGAGGCTTAGGACTTGATGTCCTGCTTTTCAGCTATTAGACAGCTATTGTTCTGTTTGAAAAGGTAGCACCTATCCTAGACATAATAAGCTAGTTATAATACAGACAAGAAAACGAACAATTCAGGAATTTCTTCAGAATTGAGCCATATGCAAAGTAATCATTACCTAGCATGCTGTTAAAAAACATTAATGCAGAAAAATATGTTTGTAAGCAAAGTTTTTGTGTGTGGAAATCTCTGTTACTCTTTGTTTCTAATCATCTGTTTTGAAACAGCTTGCTCTGGAGGTTTTTAATACACTCTCTAAGAAAGAAAACACAAAATGGAAACTCATATCTATGCTGGTTTGAGTACCAGTAAAATTTCAAAAAGTAAAAAAGGTTACTGGTAATTTTTACTGGTACTTTCAAAAAAGTACCAGTAAAAGTTTCACCTATGCTTCGTGTCACTCAGTTTGAGCGTGCTGGCTCTCTTTTCACGGTGTTGCTTGACAATCAAGGTCATCAATTTCTTAACTCAGAGAAATAATTTTATGAACCAGACTTTATTTTCTCTTTTACCCTAAATCCACGAAGTTCATCCAGAATAATCTAAGATGAAGTTTATTCCTGACATTTTAAACAACACTAGAATGAAGTAGAAAAAATCCAAATAAATATAACTGAAAAAAGACCAAAAAAACAAACATCCCAGAGAAAATGAAAAAATCAGTGTTAAACAACTGTATTATTGAATGAATGTATTATTGCATTCATATATTATTTACTCTATATGATTATATTTTATTTATGAAAAAAAACTCTTTTTTTTTTTTTTTTACAATTAAAAAATGATCCTTTGAGATTTCTCCAGGGGATCAATTGTTCACCATGTTTCATAACTGGGTAATAGTTTGCAAGTGAGTTGTTTGTATTTTCAGTTACATCAAGAAATATCACTTTCTTATACAGAACCTCCTTTTTGGTAAAATAAATGCATTTTTACAGACAGATATAAATATATAGCACTTTGAGTTGAAAATTATTAATTTAAAACTTAGTAACATCTTTGGAAAGTAAGACAATATATAGATTACTAGTTAGATAATTTCTGCTGAAAAAAAATAATTTTTATTATCTCACAGCTCAGTCTTCATTGTCTTATTCCTTGTTAACATTTGAACACTCATTTGTGGATTGACATAATGTTTACATCAGTACTTATATAGTGTAGTTGTTCTATATATTGACACCAGAATCTCTGTACAGCCTATGGAATTTCATGGAAGTGGCTAGATCTTCTCAGGGGCTATAGATAAATCCCTGCATATTATCAATGTCTTAATCTCAGTTAAAGTCCTTTAATTTTTGTTTAGTCCAAAACCAATCCAGGACATAATGTTCTGTCCCTGTTTTTCACCTCTGCAGTGCTATGGCCAGTGAGGACATCTAACAATAAATATATTAAATTGAATCTGTAGAAGAATTTAAACCATTTAGTGCAAAAGTTTTTAAAAGGCCCATTTTTACAAATGCTTGAATTTTGTATATTTTTATGCCACAAAATGGAGCACTGACTAGAGATATCTTAAGAACTCGAATTAGTTGGTAGGTTTGCATGAGTTACCACAGAATTATTTAAGGATACTAATTCATGGCATATAAACAGTATAGTCAGGTCAGCAGGGCCATGTTTAGCCCAGAGCTGATACATTTCCGATTTCATAACAAGCTGCTTTGTAACTAGCTGAGACATTTCTGCATAGTACACAGCACTAGACTGGACATACCTGTAGGCTGTTGAACCCATTGTAAATCACATTTACTGAGTAACTGGCCTGATTTTCAGAGTGACCGAACCTCTTCAAATAACACTGGAGATTTCAAATAAAATTATAGAAATTTCAAGCATAAATATAGTTAATTAAAAATACAGAATTCCCTATGTTATTAATCAAATAACTCTGGAATAAATTCTGGTGTGTGTGGGAGTGTTGTTTATTTTCTTTTAATTCCAAATACAGTATTGTTTTTACAGCATAAACCAGCTAGCTCTATTTAGAAATTCAATATCAATATGTCACATATTAAATGTTAAAAGAGGGATCAAATTAACTAGACAATTAACTTGTGCCTAAACTTCAGATGCTGAGATGGATTTTTTGCTTTTAGTTGTGGGGTTTTTTTGTTTGTTTTTTGGATTTTTTTTTAAATTCAAGTGCTGTTTTCTTCATATAAAAATTAATTATTGTGGTTGTTTTTCAGTCCTCCAGAGACACATCTGTGAAACTAAGTTTAAGAACTTAAGTTGGACAGACTGGCTCTGTTCCATCCTTTCTGGGAAGAAGTAACAGACTATTCCTGTGATTTATATTCCAGCCCTATGAGTAATGTGCTTTTATTGTGTAGAAATATTTTTTTAGCAATTTAGTTCCCTTTAATTTAATAACTGAAACAATTGGGACTTAAACAAGTACTTAATCAGTCACTTGCACGCTTTGGCAAATACTCTACAACGTTAGAATCAGAAAGACCATATAGATGCAAGGAGAACTTTTCAGAGACTTCAATCCAAGGAGATGCAAGACAGCTTTGAATAGAATTGGCCCTTATTTGGTCATTCTTCAGACAACGCTTTTGCTCTCTCATCAAGATGTAATACAACAGAGTTTTAACCCTGAAAAAGGAAATAAGAGAAAGAACAAATCAATTAACTAAAGTTGTTTTTCTTCATTACTAAAACCACTTCTACCAAAAACTATTAATCACAGAAGCCTCTTAAAGCATCATCCTTAACTCTTGCAGGGTTTACTGAGATTTTGCTTTTTTGCAGATCAGCTTGTACATAGACTGATATTTATTGGTACTTCTAATTTCAAAATTTTAAATTACAAGTTTTTCCCTTTTTTAAATAGACCTTCCTAATTATATCTATTATAATATCAAGCACATTTTGTATTTCCTCTATGCTTTCTTTGAAACAGAACACACAGACATCTATTTACAACTGATTTTCAAAGTTTTAAATACTTCAGTGAGAGCCTTTATCTACCTTATTCAAGACCATGACTTTGCCAATCAACTGGGAATAACAACACAGGACATATGTCAGATATACAGAAAATGATGGTGTATGCAAATATATGTCTATTGTGTGCACGTATCAAGATACAGATAAACATACACATACACACAAATCTATTTTTAGTAGAAATTATTTTCATCCCAACCATTTAGGTTGATTTATCTTTTTTATATGAAAAATCCCCCTTCGTCAGTCTTACACAATATGCAAAAGATTAATTTATAGCATTTAGGCAAGATTTTTAAAAGTAAGTTATAACTTTGAACATCCACATAAAAAATGTGACCTAATTTTTTAAAAAATATGTATTGAGGAGTACCTGAAAAGTAAAAAAAAAGGTTATTTTTTCTTTCCTTCAGTAACTGGATTTATTCACCTGTTAAATAAATGATATTTTAGACTAATTTCATTGAAAAAGAGAGAACTAGAGGAACAGTATATCCTCAATTCCTCTTCATTTTGCCTTTTATAACCTAGCTCTTTAGCAGTGTGGTGAAATTAATTTTCATTTCCCACTTAATAATACTCCATCAATAACTGGCTCAAACATTTAGGCCCGCTGCTGGCTGCTGAGACCAATCCTGTCTACCACCCACTCACCTCTGTCTATTTCCATGAGCCCATAAATGATTTTCATTATTTATTTTATGCATATGCAAGCTAATTTAATTTTTTTTGCAAGATGTTCCTTTACTTGGATAAGAAAAGTAATTTGATACCTCGCAGAAGCACAGGAGCAGATACTGTAAGAGTTTGGGCAGGGTTTGGAAGAGAGGAGAGAAGGTTCACACTGTGTTTTCAGCTTGGTGCAATCACAGATCAGCATGAAGTTAAATGAGAAGTTACATTTAATACCTATCAGAGACACCACAGTAAATATCTATTATAATCCTAGGTTCTTGATTTACAGTTCTGTCACAATTATTAAGGTGTCCATTTAATTTAAGTACAAATAAGTAACAGGTTGACAAAATAAGGTGGCAGTATTTCTTAAGTTTCTACTTTAGATGTTTCCATTAATACCTTTAAATTAGTTTAATAATCGATATATGCAACAAGATACTTTTCCAAAATCATTATGCAAAATGTTTCATATCTGTTAGGTGCTACTAAGTGTTACAATCCGGTTGAAATACAGAAGAACAAAGAAAGTTAAACCTCTGTGAATAAAATGGATCAAGCCCAAAGAGGTTTGAAATATACCCAAAAAACCATGTTTAAAACCGTGATAAATACATATTATAATAT
>VZTX01014861.1:320-42202 GCA_013400915.1 Pardalotus punctatus
CGTTTGCTGCCCAGCCTTGAATCTGGAAGGATGAGGGTATTTCTGGGCGCTGGGGGAGGGGCGCTCGGGCGGCCAGGAGGAGATCTCCTAGGGTGAGTCTGGGGGCTGTGGGGCCGGCTTGTTGCCGTGGAGGCTTGCCCCTGGCTTCTGGGGAGACGCTTTCGCACTGAGAGCTCTGAGACTCCTGTACCTTCACTGGAAAACACCGACCTGCCACTGTAATAAATACGGCTGTGTAAAACTGAAGTGTCACGCGACCGAGCACTTTGCACGCCTTTTCCCATTCAATTTATGGGGAGACAGTGTATATATAACACGCTGTGAAGTGGATCGGTGTGGAAAATATTTGGACCTTTTTTTTTTTTTTCTCTCTCTAGACTGCTGGTAACCTGTATGATTTAGCTATTTTACATCATTAGTTACCCAGCACCCTTAAACATAGCAGATAGCCATACATTAGATTGAGGTTAGAGAAGGTGGTGACTGTTTATTTAGGGTGATAAAATGGTCCATCAGCAGTAATCTCCATCGATATGTGCCACCAGGAGATGAAGGATGAGGGGACAAGCCACAATTAATTGCCCTATAGTTTTGTAGGAGAGAGTGGAGCCGGTGCGGAGTGAACTTCGATCTCCTCTCCTAGAGCCTATTCATCATCTCTACATTGTATATGGGGGTCTCTCAGGGGCAGAGGGTGGCAAGGTTTATCTACACACAATATTCTCCTACCCTTCTTATACCTGACACAGAAATTAAATTCATTCATACGTTCAGCAGAAGGCAGGGAAAATCAAGCCCACCTCTCTCAACCCGCCCCCCACCTGCCTCTTAAAAATAACCGGAAAACCGCTCTGCAGGCGGGGCGGGTCCCCTGACCCACCCCGGGGCGCCCAGCCGGACCCTCGAACATCGTCTTCCTCAGAGGAGTTGGCACGGGGTGTGCCTGACCCTCGGCTGGGAGGCTCGGACCCCGCGGCAGCCCATGCGCTGGTGCGGGAACAGTGCCCGCGCCGCCGGCGGGGCTCCGCTCGCCTCCCCAGCGCCGCGGGGGAAACGGCGAGGAAGAGCGAGGGGATGAAAACCCGGCGAGAGAGGGGGTCGGGGGTCCGGGACCCGGTGACTGCCATGGGTCAGCGGGCTGAGCTTGGTCCAGCTCTCTGCAGCTAGTATTTAGAATAAATAAGAAAATAAATACAGAGCACCCGACGGGAAAGTGCGCCTGTGTTTTGTCCCCTCAAAAGCCTGACTCCAGTCAGGTAGTCTGCAAGAAACTGCTATTAATTTGGCAAAAGGAGGTTGATACCAGCTCATCGATGAGGAAACTGAAGTAAGAGGGAGACAGTGCTTCCCTGGAAGGCTCCAGCCCACAGGAAACGAAAGGGTACTTTCTCTTGCAACCCTCCCTCCTGCTTAGCTGGGTACCCGGGCTCAGACAGGGATGCCGGGCCAGCCGCAGTGATTTATACTTGCAAGTGAGTAATACCATGTGAAATGATGGCCACTTACACTGGATACCTGCATGCTTGTGGTGAATTATGAAGCAAAGGGTCAGAGGCCACCCTTCTTTAATACCAGCAAACTGCAGGTATCCAGTCTAACTGCACCTTTGAAGCATATTATTGCTGAGGAAAAAAAATATTTATTTCATTTATTGTTACAGCTGGTTTGCTGGTAAAAACACTGTGTTAAACCCTAGTTTTCACTGACAAACCCTTTTTCCTTTCAGATTTGCTTTAAAGCATACAGTAGTAGCATTATTTATGTTGGAGAGTGTTTAAAATTACATTTTGGGGGCAATAATACGTCCTCTTCCTATGGTTTAGTACTTTTAAGTGTATTCACATGGTATTATAGTACTGGCATTACACTGTGTTCATTTTTCTGGAGGCACATAAACAGTAACATACTGCAATCCTCCCATAAGAGTCCTGCCGAACAGCTCCACTAGGAAATTCTTTAATTTTCTTTTCCTTGCATCTTCCTTTCCTTAATCTTCCTTATCTATGGAATATGAAGGTATAAAGCAAGAAACTGCTCTCCTTCCAAAGTGTTTGGCTGTATCTGGGCCTTCTATGGGGTATTGACACTGACTTTTCTTTCTACATCTCTAGATTTTATCAGGACATACTCTGCTCTGACTGCAGCCCTCCTTTATTTTTCCATTTTCAGCAAGCCCTCCAATTTTCTCACATTTCTTTCTTCTTCTTGACTTGATTTGGGGCTTGACTGATGCTCTTACAGACAGTGGAATTATCCATTTCACCTGTTCTTGGAGAGGGTACTCACACACAGCTGCTCTCTGAGGCCAAAACTGGAGGAACGGCACAGTATGTCTCTCCTTGTAACCCTGTGTGGCCATCCTCTGGAAAGTCTGCTCTTGTACAAGCATCCCTTTCATGTGAACTCCCCACACCAACGTGGGTCATAACAGCCATCATCCAGTTTGGAGACTCCAGTGATGTCAGTGGACCACAACACTCTGCTTCTCAAACCCCCACTTGTTTTCCGTGTCTTATTAAGCATGTTGGTGCAGTGCACCACATGGTACTCTGCAACATACATGAAGATGATGCTGTTGATCTTCCTGCGAGGCAGGGTAGTGTGAAAATCTTGGACCTGATTTTTTTCCCCCATCTGATATGAAGGAAATCCTTCCCTTGTCCTCAGAGGCAAAGGAATCTATTGCCTACCGTGATGGGCTTTAAATGGATGCTTCCATGTATTACAAAAAAATCAGTCACAGAGACAAAATGATGCACAGTGGCTTTCTACTCCAGGCATGGTAAAATATATCCTGGATGGCTTCCACTCCTGATAACATTTATGAGAATTTTTTAAGATTTTATTTGTACAATTACATAATAGCAAAAGATAAATGTATAAAGCACAAAACTAAGAAGAGTTTTGGTGCTGCTTAGTATTACAGACAAATTCCTTCCTTCTCGTCAGCCATTAGCCAAAACAGTTTCAAAAAATGTTCCATTTTCCAAATTTTCAGCTTTGGCAGGACAAAGGGAAAGGAACACAGCAGGGGATCAGATACTGTGACTGCCAAGCATGAAGACATTGCCAATGTTTTTGGACAGTGGAAAATAAATATCACAATGTGTGACTTTCTGTCAGAGCAAATGACAGTGAGACAGGGTTTGTTTATACTCCTTTACAACTTCTTAGTTTCTTTTTCTTGGAAATGTGCAAATAAAATGTTTAACCCACACTCATGCACACATATTCTCAGGACAAAGAGAAGAAATTCTTGTTCTAGGCAGGTACTCAAATTTTGTACATGAAAAATTATGTGTATCTGGTGGCCGGCTGCAGGAACTTGACACTGAAATTGTCTGAGCAGAGTCATGAAGATGTCTTAGCATGTTTAATGTAAAGTTCTCCAGAGATATGGTTCCTCTGAGAAAGCCATTGTAATCAGGTAGTTGTGAGGAGAGTTACACATCTAAAAATGTTAAGGCAGTGCAAACAGGTAGAAATCAAGGTCCTACCCAGGGTGCTAATTGACATAATGGTTAGACATCATTTTTTAAGCCCTCAGTATTCCTGTAAGATGTTTTCTCTCTAACTTGCATGGGTAGATGCCAGATTTCATAGAATCGTAGAACGATTTGGGTTGGAAAATAGCTGTGAAGTCATCAATTCAAGCTGTAGATCATAGGGTTCAGCCGTGATCTGTTTAGAGTGGATCATATGCCAAACTGTTTAGGATTGTGGGTTTGGTTTTTTGCTGTTTGGGTTTTCTCCTTCCCTTTTCCTGTTTGAGATCCTTTCCTATGTGACCTCCAGTGCCAAACTGCAGTGTTGCCCCTAACATCTTTGGATATGCCAAAACCACAGGGTTTCTTGCTGACTGGTTTTGAAGAGGAAAGGGAAGAAAAGACGCTGTGCTGATACCTCACTTTCCAAACTAACTGTGGAAATAATAACAAAACAAACAATAATAACAAACAAAATTACCCCAGCATGTACTTTCTGCCTTTTATTCATCAGTTTCAGAATGGTTATAGGAATATCTGCTGCATAATATCCTCTTTTAGGAGTAGCCAGAAATGTCTTCCCTGGTGTCCTGCAAATCCCAACCTCCATCCACCTCTAATTGACGTGGCTGAGAGAGCAAAACCCCTCTGCAGTTGCGGTTTAGGCCAACAGAAGTCGTTTTGCGGCAGGGATTATGTCGTTAAGGCCAGGCGAAATTGCACCCTCCAGCCAAATTCAAAAAAAGCCAATGCTTTTGCCGACGTAAGCGCGGTCCCCACTAGGTGGCTTTGTCCTGCCGTGCCGGCCGGCGCTCCTCTCCCTCCTGCCCGGACCTGCTCGGGATGGATGGCTTGGGGCCAGGCTCAAACGGAGCCCTTCTTCCGCAGGGGTTCCCGTCAGAGTGAAGCACAACTCGGAGCTTGTCTTGTTTCCTGCTAAGATCTGTAATCAGTGCTTCGGGTAGGGAACTGAACAGATGCACACTGGGTGGAGACATGTATTTTCTGCAAGACCCTAAGGTGTGATATTTTGAGGGAAATTAGCTTCCACATGTAACTTACTAATATTTTCATGTTGCTGAAGTACCACTTTTTTATGGTAAAATTTAGAAGAGTATGACAGGAAAGACCGTTTGTGTAGCATGTCTAAAACTGGAGAATACATGTAAATGCATCTTTTTTTATCCTTTAGCAGCTTTTCCTGAGATGCGGGGAGGGTTTTCCTTTGAAGGATCTATAGGAAAGAGGCCTACTTAATACATAGTACATCCACTTTGGAAAGAAGAACATCTGAGTCAGGTCTCCTGAGAATTGAATCTGTGGTTTCAGGCAATCTAGCAAGTCTAAATCTGTGGCGTAGACCAAGAAACTCCTGTTTCTGTAGTGAATGCTGTGCTCAATTTGGCATCAGAGTGGTATATAAAATTATTAAGGGGAAAGCTATAGGATTTGCTACATGAGTACTGTGGCATAATTATTGGGTTTTTCTTTGTATTTCTGGAATAAGTTAATATGAAAACCTTTATTGTACTACAAAAATGAAATGTGAAGAAGATGGTAACTAATTTAAAGAGATTCATTGCTATGTGAACTCAGCATATCTCCAGAGAAATTAATTTCTTGAACATGAAACATTTTCCTGGAAGATGTACATTTGTGGCATGTGGAATAGTGTGCAGTGGAAACATTTAACCAAAATTTTCTTTGCTCAGAAAAGAAAAGTCATGGTAAGATCTTCTCAAAAGAGAGACATGTCATCCACTATTAACAACAGCTAGGGAAATTAACATCTTTACAATCTGCTCTTTTTCATAGGAATTGTTCACAAACCCAGATATGCTGTCTGGTTTTTTGCTTAACTTTAGTTACATGTAACAGGTAAAGAACATGCATTCTCATTCAACAAAATAATTTCAAATGTGTACTAGGAACCAGTAATATTTTGCCATGAAATTTCAGTTTTAAGATTAGATTTGTCTTTAGGAATGTAAATGTGTATGCAGACTCCAATTTGTCATTTATGAGTTTCTGGTTTATTTATTTTATTTTCCAAACAGACAGCATGCACACACATGTTAATGTAGAAAGCAGAGTGAATGTTCATTTGAAATAAAGATTAAATTAAATCTTGTTCCAATTAAACCCTTGGGCTGAGCTGTGGTAAGGCAATTGAGAGGGACTTGTAAGGCACTGTGACTGTGTTTCAAAATGTCTCACTGAAACACACTGGGATGGTTTAATCGGGTTATTTATAGAAGTAAAAAAATTAATCATAAAAAATATTGTTAAAGTAAATGAGCCTTGGCAGGCTTGTGAATACACCAGGCTTGCAAATTCTCTGCAGGATTTCTGCTCAGGCTTTGGAATTTCTTATTTAGGGCTTTGGTGAGATTTGGGAAACCAGCCCAAGCAGCACACAAATGGGCGCGGTGTGTATGAGTGCTGGATTGCCACGAAATGACAGGAAAAGCATAGGAATCTGCCTGATATGGCCCATGGCAGTGCGATGGTGGTGTCCAGCAGCACCATACTGACAGTGTTCTTCCCTCTCTGTCCCTCAGGATGTGACATGTGTGCTGATAACCGCAACGGCGAGTGCCCTATGCACGGGCCCCTGCACTCCCTGCGCCGGCTGGTGGGCACCAGCAGCGCGGCTGCAGCTGCTCCTCCACCCGAGATCCCTGAGTGGCTCCGGGACCTGCCCCGGGAAGTGTGTCTGTGCACCAGCACAGTGCCTGGCCTGGCCTATGGCATTTGTGCGGCACAACGGATCCAGCAGGGCACCTGGATCGGGCCCTTCCAGGGAATCTTGCTCTTGCCGGAGAAGGTTCAAGCAGGTGCCATCAGGAACACCCAGCATCTCTGGGAAGTAAGTTATCATTCCTTCCTTGTCAAATTTTTGAAGTAAACATGGAGTGTAATTGTATGCAGTACTAGCACCATAACTAGCCATGAAAACAACCAAACAAACCCACAATTCAAACAAACTGAGAAAGCGGGTGTGAAAATGTAGCCAGTGCAAACAAAAGCCTTGCTGCTCTAAAGGTAGCCAGAAAATCAGTGGACTCTGTAGAGCTCCAATTGATTTGTAGAAGAGCAGATTGTTGCTGGTGCTGTAATGTGGAGTAGAAAGGCTTGGCCAGGGAAGTCTGAAGCTTTTACAACACCTGGCGCTTTCTATATTTTGACCTGA
Organism: Pardalotus punctatus; assembly: GCA_013400915.1. NCBI lineage: Eukaryota > Metazoa > Chordata > Aves > Passeriformes > Pardalotidae > Pardalotus > Pardalotus punctatus. The sequence goes on from VZTX01014861.1 coordinate 6,999, forward strand.
GTGACAAGAGCTGATGGAGCTCCTAGGTCACAGCACGAGCTGTATCATGGTAGAGCAGCACATGTGGGTTGAGATGGAGAGCTGCACCATTGCTGTGGCCCCCAGCCAGTCTAAGAAAGCTGCTGAAACCAGCACAGGACCCCATTCTACAGCCTTGATCTTTGCACAGTGAAGGTGTTAGTGCTTGTTCAGTTTAGCTCAACTCTGGTCCTGTACCAACCGTGCATTCCCCTAATGATATTTCCAGTACTTTTGCGTGAAATCCACTTTCAGATCCCTCAAGATTTTTTAATTTTTTTTAAAAAGTATTTACCACTGTCTTAGAGAGGGTAACAGTGATAACTGTTAGGGAAAATGAATAATCTCTGTGTGTCAGAAAGCGCTTTCTTTCTTCCTAGTCTTTTGCCATTCATTTCTTCTTTGATTTGCACTGGAAGGTGTAATTTTTTAGTTCTGCTTAGTCCTCTGAAGCTGAAATCTCTGCTTTTCTCGAGACTAACTGCTACAGGGAGTCAGTAGAAACAGGGAGTCAGTAGAAGCATGCCCATAGATCAGTGTGTGGTATTTGCTCATCTAGACCAAATCCAAACTCTCAGAATATAAGGTAAAGATGCAAAGAATGTTTTTGCTGTCTTTCATGTGTGTACAGCGAAAGTGAATAGATTTTTGAAAGATATTTGGGGGTGTGGAAGAGTAGGAGCTCCTATGACTGGCTGCATTGAAAAAAATAGTAAATAACACATCAGGGTTTTTGTCTCAAGGTATTTACCCAAAAAAATCATTGTGGCAAGAAGGAGATTTTCACATTAAAAAGATCAATCTCAGAACACGCCTGAATGTGATCGGTAAAACTGGATGAATTGCAATGATTGGGAGTTTTGCTGCTGCCTCCAGTGGAGATGGAATTTCTCTTGTATAGCAGATCTTGATAATTTGGATTTAGATCTTTTCCTACCAAAGCCCAGTGATTATAATGAGAGTGTTTTGGGATATGTTATTAATAAAATGTTTTTTTATGGGACACTTTATAATGATGTTGGAGGCTCTAACTGTTAAGAGGGATATTGTGATTTAGACTATACTTATCAACTGGATATATAATAGTAAAATGAGATTGCCAGATCCGCAAACTAGATAAAATACAGAAATGTAGATAAAATAAATGGAGTCAGGTAATTTTTTCTAGAAATATTTACATTAACAATTAATTTAAAAAAATTTATGAATTAGTTTTATGCAAGTTAAGTTGCAAATCTTGACAATATCTTTTTAAAGAAGCAACCATTTTTAGTCATATTTCAGGTTAATTTAAAAACTGTTTTGAAACAATGAAAGAAGTAAGATTTTTTTAAAAAAACTAAGCCCCAAAACAAAAAGGATATAAAGGAAAAAATAAAACCAGTACTATTTTTTGTGCCACATTCAGGCCATCAGTGGTTCTCAGCTGAGTTTTTTGCTCTTGTGCCCTTAACACACAGCACAGATTTCCTGTTGGCTAGCAAATTGAGTTATGCATTTTAATTGAATTATCTTAAAAATAATTTTACTTTCATATTGATGCATTGCTTGACAGCTCATGGTCTTGAATTATTTCTGTTAATGACAAAAACTGTTGTCAAGGAAACACATAATCTAAGGTCTAGATAAAATTTTGCTCTTTCTCATTTTCTTTGTCTTTCAGTTTTGCATGCTTTATCTATCAGAAAACCAATGTCTAATAAAGAAAAATATAGTAAAAGAAAGTAATCAGAGAGTGTGTGTGATTTTACAAAACCTGATCTATGAAAAGAAATAAAGGCAAATCAAAGGATGTATCTGAATAGTCTATTAATTTAGTCTGCATGGTATAGGACTGTGGATTGAATCACTGTAAATGACAAAGGAATGTCTCATCCTATATAAGGTTGTGGCCAGTCCCTATATAAAGTTGCAGCTTTAGTCAATTCTCTCCCATCAATATTTTCCAGATACCTGCAAATACAAGTTTTTCTACAGGTCAGCTGTTCAGCATTAGGTCTTGGTGGATTTTATGGAGAGAACGTCACTTTTTTAGTATTGTAAATAGTATTTTAATATTTTTCTCTCAGCACTGTAAAGTTGATAGATATTTGTTTAATTTACAGTTCTTTGTTTTCAGTGTGCACCAGACAAACAGAAGGGCTATTGCAAACACTTTTGAGCGTAGTTGCTGTTTTCATGGCTGTTTTTAAAAATACTCTTTGTTGTGGGAAACATCAGAAGCACCGCATTTGATGTATAGTTCCGCACTATGGAAATATGCTTCAGCCTGTCTGCACAAGTGTTCCCACCATGCACTCGATGTTTGCTTTGTATGTAATCCACACAGCATAATGTACAACGACTCAGAGTAAATTACATACTATTCCATTACCTCAGAGCAGGCTTTGACACCTATGGGTGTTCATGGGAAATTATAGAGTTCTCTCGCAATCAGCCAAGATAATTTTTTTATAATTTACAGAAAGATCAGTCTTCCAAAAGCCAAGAATATTAGTCATTTTCAGTTGTAGTGGATTTTTTTTCCCCTTTGGCCCACTTCTATTCAATCCAGAGTTTGCTTGTATTTTATAAAAATACAATAAACTCTGATTTGTTTAAAACAAAAACAGGACTGGGTGTATTAAGTAAACACTCTCTTTGGTAATACAGGCATTTATTCCAGCAGTGTTTGATAATGTTTCTGATCCCTTTTCTTTTTTTATTTTGAAGTAGTGAGAATAATCCTTTTGTTTTTGCAAAGAAAACAGAGACTTTCTTAGCGATTAGGTCTTACTGATGAGAATGAGATAATTTTCCACTAATGTGTTTTCTAATAAAGAAGTGGAAAGGCACACTCTATTCCAACACATATGAAAACATTATCTCAATTATTAATGTGTCCTTACTCCCTGGAGATAAATTAATCTAGTTGCACATGGTTTCCCCTTTCTGTTTAACATCAAAATTTAATAAGAGCAGACTTAAGGAATGTATACAGTATACACTTAAATTCTATTAGAATAAAACACAGAAGTTTAAAAGGCGTATATGTATTAGTAGTAGATGTTTTTCAGGCTCCAAACTTTAAACTGTGAATCCTGGAAACAGCTAATTTGTAAATGGTCCTTCCCCTGCAAATGCAGCTTACATGAAAAAACTTTTACTGACAGATGTATCAAAGGATACAGTCTTATAGTTTCCTGTTCTTCATGTGCCTGATAAAGAGCTTGATATCTCTTTTTCTTTCTTCATGAGAGGTCAAATAGTTATTTTTTCTTAGCCTAAGAATGTCAAATGTATAATTTAATTTCATTTTAACTTTGCTTAATTGAAGTTTAGCATTTTTGGAAGAAATGTTTTACTATATGCTACTTTTTTTACAGAGATGAGAAAAATTATTTATATATATATCAGGGTGTTCATTAGGAAATACAAAATGCTTAACCTGTGTAACTGATTTTCCCCCTAAAAAATTCCCCCTCTCCCCCTGCTTCTTTCTCCGCTCCCCCCAAATTAACTGGCACTGCAAGAAAGTGTGTGTGTCATCTTAACAAATATAATTTGGATACTTAATGGCCTCCTTGCGTCTCAGCTGAAGTAAAAGAAAACCTTGTCTTTGTCTTCATCTGGAGCAGGAGCAGGCATTTTGCTGGGATGCATGTTGGCCAGGGCCCACGCAGTGATACTGGGCATTTCTGAATGAATTAATATGCACAAAGAATCCTTACCTTTCAGATGAAGCACTCATTCTGGTTATGGTGATAGATCATATCCAGATTCTCAAGGCTGCAGTTTTGGACTAAATTCACTGTCACAGAAAAGCACTGGGGGATAGAATCATGTGCATGCCGTTGTTCTATTAAAGTGAAAATTATGTTTCTCAGCAATCTGTCATCTAGTACACCAGGCTTCTTGTCAGCTCTGTTTCAAATTTGTCATGTTTGTGAAATTCAAGTAATTATGTCTTGAAAAACCTCCTTAGTTACTTTACTATTGTATCTTAAGTTTCTCAGAGTAACAGCTGGTGCCATTCTGTTATTTTCTTGTTTTGCAATTTCTGAGGATTTTGTGTGATGTATGACCCTTGTATTTATTTTCCATTGAAAAAGTACAATAATTTTTATTTTTACATGGATTTTAAGGTCCTGTACTGTGGGAAAATATCCCTAATATTGTGGTCAATAGTATGCTAAGCTGTAAGCTGAGCAAGAAGACATTCAGCACCACAGCTTCCTTAATTTGTGTACCTTAGAATAAAATTGCACTAAGCATCTACAAAGCAGCCCTCTGTCATTAGTGTTTCTGGATTGTTTGCTACCACATTTTTCCAGATAACTTCTGTAAGTTACAAATTCCTTTCTGTCCATAAAAATTAGCGTGGTCACAAATATAGAAGGTACTTTGTATTTAATAATTTTTGTTCTTAGAAAAGCTAAACCAAACCTTGATATTTCTTTTAGAAGACCTGTGACTTTTATAAGACTTTCTCATGAACTATCTTCATGTATCTCCCTGTCTTTGGTATGTTCTTTCGATCTACACAACAAATCAGCTGTATGCCTGGGCAGATAAATAAGTTTAAGCACATGTGCTACAAAATAAATCTAATTTGGCAGAGGGACAGATTCTCTTCCTATTCAACAAATTAAAGTTTGGAATAAAGTTCGATGTTTGGAGCTGGATGCAGCCCCAGAATTTTAACAGTGTTACTGAAAACAGTAATTCTGAGGATTGCATGGAACATGCATGCGTCTGGACACACACTATTCGCAGAAAAAAAAATATTTTCTAAATTGCTAGATCATGCAGGGACTGTCTGTTTTTCCATGGCACATAATCTCACCTTGGAGATTTTGTTATGTAATACGCAAAAATACCGAAGTAAAACACAAATAAATATGAAAGCTCAATTCTGTCCTTATTTGACCACTACCTTTCTGCATTGCTGACAAGGCACCAGTGTTATGGAAACATTTGACCTTTTTATTTTATTAATTATAAAAGCAACTTCCACTGTTGGATGAGACTAATTTTTAAGGCCTGAAATTACAATTAATTTATGATACAATTAACAGCTAATTGTTTCTACTGAGTTTTGATTCAAAATTGGTGAATAAAGGCAGTGTTTTAATGACATATATGAATGTCCAAAATGTGTGGTGTGCCTGATGCCAATAATGTATTTGTTACAGACCTGACAAACCGAAACAGCGCTATGTGCTTTTCCAGGTGGTGGTGACATGCAATATTCTGCAGAACTGCCTCAATCATTGCTCTATGCATTTCTGTCCCCCAGATTGTGTGGCATCAAACGCGCGTGGACTTTAAAGTGCAGACTTTTAAGTAATCACTTAACATGAAAGCTAGAAAATTCAGCCCAGGCTATACCTTCCCTCCACGCATTTGGCACCTTTTCCAGATAAGTTACAGAATTCCATTATCCAAATTGTTACACATGTGTGACAGAGGTTGACCTTTAGTCATGTCAACCCTTTTTGCGTAGGCCTCGGGCTCCAGCCTAATGGCTCAAAGCCTGATTTACTCACTGTAATAAGGGCAGGAGGTCGAGCAATTGTCAGCTCGCCTGCTCATACTCGTCTCGGAGCCTGGTTGAAGGCTGTTAACACAAAGCTTTTCAAAGTGAATTTACAACCACCACCACTGACATAGGCCAATCAGTACACCATAAATGTCAAGTTAGTGAGATTGAGCAGTAAGTAAAGCACTGCCAGCCCACTATTGGCTGAAATCAATTGCTTAAGATTTAACTGGGAATAGCAATCCATGTACAACTACATCTGCAGAACCAGCTTGAGGGTGGACAGTGAGCTGGAGGGTGGTTTAGGTAGAATTGCCCACCAGCCACGGCTGTGGCATCATGTCCTGCTTTTGTTCTCCTTCCTTTTGAACAATGTCTGTGCTGACAGAATCCATGGTCAAAAAGTTGTTAGACCAGCCTTTTACTTATAAGATTATTCTTTCATTTTACCTACTAAAGAAAAGGGGGTGGGGGTAAAAATGTGGAATGTCTTGCCTGGACAAAGGATGCTGGAAGATTTTTAATGTCTTGTTTCAGTAACACTCGACTATTTTTAATCCTCAGTTCCCAGAACTCTTTTTCATAAGGAAACTGTGGCTTTTTTTGCCATTGGCTCGTAACTGGAAACTATCACAGGTTTCACTAATGAGTGATTATATACCTGATGGTCTGAATATCCATGAGATGTAGTTACCCACAAGACTGAATGTTTTTATCATTTTGTGTAGTGACAGCTTGGACAACAATTCATTTGGCTTTGAAAGCATCAGCATTAAAATGTAGAAATCCATTAAAATGCTGTATGCCAGGATTTATAAATTAGGCAATTTCCTTGATTATTGCAATCATTTACAAAATTGATTGTCCCAGTGTGGTATAGGCAGATTTCAGCAATGATCATTGACAACGAGCGCATCCTCTAATATCTATACTCATTGTTCCCTAAAAGAAAAGCCACTCTATTGTGAGGTTATTCTCCATCTCAAGGTCAATTATGCATTGAAAAAGTCTACTAATGTAGAAGATCACACATCTTTAGAGTAGAACCAACCACATCAGCTATTTATAGCCTGCAATGATAGCTGAAACACTTATTTTTCCTTCTGTTTGTAATTTGTTAGTTGACAGCCAAGGCATTCACTTGAATCTGTAGCACATATACTTTTTGTGATCTGTTATTGAAAGGTAAATAATTTTGGCAAATTGCAGCTGTAAATATTTATTTGATTGAAGATTTAAAAGTCAATATTGTGTTTTATTTGTTGCATCTTAAAGTTCTAATTAACCAATAGATATAGTGTACAGTAACTTGATTCGGGTCAATTATTTCTGCAAGACACAATCAAGACATTATGTCACAAAGCAAATACGCTCTAGAAGTTTTCCTATATTAAAACAAATACAACAAAGCCACAAAATGCGAGCCACCAACCACAAAACCGCAGTGCTTTCTACTTGCGTGGAAATAAACAATTTGTATGGTAAAAACCTATAAATGCTAAACCTTAAAATGCAGATTATTTCCAGAGATTCTTTTTATAAAATGTACACTAGGTCCAGTCATAGCTGGCAACAAGCTGTTTTGTATCATATGCATATCATGAGTTTCCAAGACTAATGTCCTGCAGTTGTTAATCAGTCCATGCCTAGACAAGATAGCCATTGATGTCACTAGGGGTTTTGATTTAATGAGGTCTTCAGGCATGACTGAATAACACAGTATCACCATAGTCATGATTCTTAAAGCTTTTTTTTTCAAAGGTAGGTGAGCAGTTCTTTCAGATCAACAGAGCCACCTGCATATTGTCTGCTGCTGTCTATACAGCAACAGTATAGCTGTAAATGTAAAGGTACCCTTGTAGAAATGCATTCAGTTGACCTAAAGACAATATTTTACTGTGAAGAAAGGGATATTTGCACAGCCAGTGGCTTTGTAGTAGTACACTGCGTTTAGTTAGATGAAAATTAGAATCAAAGAAAAACACCTTTTTTCATATCTTGCAAAAAAATTTGTAGCTCATAAATTTATTGTTTGTAATACAGTGCATATTTATTGCCTGGATTTAGCAAGATGTACATAAACATTTCTGTATTTTAGCAGTAATTCAACCTGATACTTTCTGTGTGGAGACCTACTGATGTACAAGAAAGCAAATTTATTGACCAGAGGGCATTTCTAAAGATGTTTTGATTTAATCTGAGGAGCTAGAAAGAAGCGAAAAGTGGTTTTACTATGACTACAAGTTCCTATGAAAGACAGGCCATAAGAAGGCTCTGTTCTTCATGTCGTTCACCTATAATGGAGTCCTGGATTTGGAAATAGAGGAGTGGTCCGTATTTGTTACAGTCTTAAACTAGTAATCCTGCATTAAGTGAAGTAATATCTAAAATGCATATGAAGTAAGCAAATCTAGGGTTCATTATTTTTACCTAGACTAATCTTTTCATTCTGTAAAGGTCACTATTTTTGTCTTTTAAAATATTTTACATGTACTTTTTTGCCTGATGCAATGTCAGCATTCACTGTGGAAAGCAGGGTATTCATTTTTTTCAATCTGTGAAAGGAATTTTACAGCATTATGGGTGGTGACTGATACTATTTTTAGACAATAATTTTGAAAAAGTGCTCACGATTTAAGTAAAAACAATGTTTAAAAAAGTGTTCTTTTTTCTGTATTCTATTTTTATTATCTATTTCTATATCTGTTTCTGTTTCTATTTCAATTTCTATTCCTATTTCTATTTTAATCTGTCTTGAATGCTCTCCCAACTTCCACTGCTCCAGTAAAAGGAGATGAAAGACGTGTTCAATCACTTAGACAAAGATGAGGAGAACTCAGGTTGGGACTTTTATTTGTACAACCAGTTTCTAATAAAGCACACCTTAATTTCCAATTGGAGAGGTGAAGAGAGAGTTGCAGATTTTAGCCTGGGTTTGTGTTAATTCACTTTATTGTGACCACCAAGGTTTCAGGGACAATTGCAGTAATAAAGTGACATTTGTCTGCCACTAAAAAAAATTATTTGTCTTTCGGAACAAACCTTCTGAGAAGATTTGACATTTGATGAAAAAAACCCTCTTTAAAAAAAAAAATGTTCTCATCCATGACTTAGGGACATTGACCATCTCAGAACAGGAAGACTGGTGTACTGGTTGGTTAGGACTCCTAGATGGCATGCATTTGGAAAGTTCAGAAAGAACCATTAACGTTTAATGAATGTAAATATGTTTCTTTTTAACTTATGCATATTATCACAATACTTACACAAAACAAATTGGTTCCTGAAGAAAAAGGTTGATTTTAAAAAAGATGTGGTTTGCATCCAAAAGTCTGAGTTGCAGATTGGTTTTCACCAGTTTTAACAGAAATGTACAAAAAGTTACACAAACTTAAAAATTTCACTTGAAGCTGTTGTAGCCCTTTGGTGCAGTTATCAAAATGTACCAAGCTGGGACTTCAGCTGTGTATTCAACAGGGTTCTTTTCCATGGACCCATCAATGTATTGTTAGATACCATGCTCTGATCCTGGCATTCTTCTTCCTGATAAATTTGAGGTCTTGTTTCTCTGTGGGACCAAAGATTTTCCCCCAACCGAATCTCTTCTGCTGTTCATGGACCAACACTGTAGAGTTTAATTTGCTGTATATCTTTCAGCATGTTTAAAAGTCAGATAACGAGTTTAGAAAGCTCAATTTCTGCTGAACTTTTATCACAAAGATAAGCAAAATGAAGGTGAACATTGGCATTTCCTTAGACCACACATTAATAATGAAAACGTTCAGTTAAAAAATGGGTATCATATTGAAGATCAAATCTCTGCATCAGTGTTGTCTCATCTGAATTTCATTCTCTATTCTGATCAAACCAGGATCACATTCAAATTACTTGGAATAAGAGGCTGTATTTTAGGATTACTAACTTTGCTAGTTTCTCCCAAATGGCACTAACGTGTCCCCAGTCTAGGGGTTTGGTGAATTTCCAGCAGTGGGGACTCTTCAGCAGAAGCCACACAGCCTGGGCTCAGGGGTGTCTGTAGCACACCATGAGGTAGAGTCTGCATTAGAGCAGGCCATATATCAGCCATATATCAGCGCCTGGGTGGGCTCAGACTGTAACTTTGGCTGAGTAGCTGTTTGACCTTGGGGTCTGCCATTCCCAACAAAAGATGCCTGAAGGTCAGACTGAGGTCTTTGGCCTCCCTTTCCTCCAAAAACCGTATTTGTCTGTCTCTTTTCTTAACCTGTGTGAGTTTTTGTTTATTCAATAAGATGTTAATTTTCATGCCCAAATGACACAAAAGTGACATGACCCAGAGGCAAGGGTGTTGCAGGAGTTTTACCTCATTGTCTGAAATAGATCTTTGTTTTACTTTGGAAAGGCTAATTTGTATGCAATTTTATAGTTTGCTGCCAAGCCAAATCAGATGGTCTCTCATTCAAAGATATAGTAACTGCCATTTTGGGTCACTTTAAAGGCCTTTGTAGAGTCTTAATCTCCTTAATCCTTCATTCTTAATTTATATTTCTTCCACATTATTACTTATCTCTCCTGAAATCTCACAGGTCCACATATTATACTTCACACCAATCATTCACACTGTATGGCCTGCATGTCGTAGTGGCTGTATTTATGATCAGAAATAGTTAGCAATGCCTCTCAGGATGCTATCAATCACAATTTGGAATAACAGGGATAGCCACTGAAGAAGTTTGAGCAACACCTCCTGCCCTCTCTGAAGCTGAGCAGAACACTGCTCTGGTTGTGCACCCAGCCACTGGTTCGTAGGCAGGTTAGGAGAAATGCGCCTTTCTCTGTCATGTTTGGCTTTCATTGTCTGTTTTAAGGGATGAAAGACACCAAGAATTTAACATTGCTGCTGCATCCACAGAGAAAACAGCTGGCTACAGTAAGAGTTAAGACAATTAATTGTCTTGGCAATAATTTAGCCAACTTAGTGAAGGTACGGACCACCACTGGGTCTGTTTTACTTATTTTTAACTTTTCTTACCTTTGTTTCATAAATTTCTGATTTTTTGTTTAAAAATTTTATTGAATTTTTATTTATTTTATTCTTCATCCGTGTAAAAATATGACATTAAAAATTATTCTTGGGATTTTTGTGCAAAAGGATGTGCATTTCTTTTAGGGTTTCCTAGAAAGGGAACAAACCTTTTGTCATTTTCATTCTGTAGGGAAGGTGAATTGATTTATTTGAAGATTTAACAGCAAGTTTGCTTTTCAGAGCATCCATTCTAGCTGTCATCCATCAGTAAATGTGGAAAAATATTTTCTCTTTGAAAAGCAAAGCTGGTCTGTATGTGCATTAACATTTCTACAGTTAATTCCATTGTTTAATTAAAATAATACTACTGCTATTCATTGCAACTTGATATTAACTTATCTGGTGAATATCTAACAGAACAAATGTTGAGAAATTTTTATATAAGAAAGAGTTTGTAGTTCAGCATCCAAGGATCTGATTGTCACAGACTGAAAATCTGGCTGAATTTCTCCCTCCTTCACACCCTTTGAAAGCCTCAACATAAAAATCAGAGAGCTAGATATCTTTTTCTCTGCAAATTCAAGTACCTATATAGGCTGAAAAAGCAGACCTTTAGGTCACAGGAAAAATTGGGACAACAGACAGATGCAGGATGCTAAAACAATGTGTTTGAAGAAGATTGAGAATAGGACAGCAAGGCAGTGTAATGCCAATGAGTTTGGAGAAAGAGCCAGGGCTTTCTCAGACTGTGAGCCTTGTAGAAGATTACTGCTATTCTTTCTCTTTGTTCTCAAAGATTACAGGTAATTTTAGCACTCTCACAAACCAGGCTAGACTTGCCTCATGAGCATTGCACTGCTGATCTATTACTCAGTTTTTGTGCTGCTGCTGTCAGATGATAAGTTGTGGATATCCCACAGAAAGTTGCAGGAAAACATTAAAAAATGATAGCGTTCAGAATTAGTAATTTTCACTGTTCTGCTCTGGATTTTTCCCAATCTCTTGCCCTTGAATTTAAATATTTTATTTAGGTCAAAGTTTCTAAACTTGTGCTATGAAAGATAACTTCATGAATATACTTGAGCATGCAAGGCTTTTCTGACAGATGTTTTAGGGTACTCAGCACTTTACTAGGAAATATGGTATCACACCCAAGGTGGACCATGGGCAAAGACACCTGGGTGCCAGCTTGCTGTGTCTCTGCTCTAAGCTGACCAGACAGAAGTTTGGTGTGGACTGTAAGCCATGTGGGAGTGTGTCTGCCAGCACAATGCCGCGCCCAAAAGGGCAAGTCCTAGCAAGTGTAATTGTCTTATGGGCTGAAACACGATTGTGCCTGGACAGTGTTTGTTGTGATTAGAGTGAGCTGGATCTCTGTGCCTTCTGACATGACTCTGCTCTGCGCCTGTTGGGAAAAAATTTTGAGGCCATTTGACCAGCACCTTACCAGATTTTCTGAAAACTGAAAGATAATTTAGTCTTCCACTTTTATCTGCAGGTGATTTATCCCACCAGGAAAACTGATGGGGCTATTCAGTGGGATTAAGTCAATCAAGAGCAAATGATGCAACTGCAAATGCACAGAGGAGGTCTTATATAGTGTGCTTTATATTAGGGCAGTTTTGCACATACACACAGGCCGAATCTACCATTTGCTCAAACTGCTCACAAATCTTACAGGTGCAAGTAGAATGGTTTCATATTAAGGTCTTGAGAACTCCAAGTAAGCATCAATATTTAAGCAAAACCAAACCAAACCAAAAATCAGTAGCTCTGCCTAACTACAACCAATTGGGTTAGAAGACTCTTCTCCTGAGTGTATGACAGCTATAAATAGTACAAATTGAGTCCTGGGTGTTTAAACTCATATCACAACATCACCACAAAGTTCTCAGCTTTCATTTATTCCTTTCAACTTTGTTGGGAGCTGGTGGTGTTGAGGATCTTACCGAAAGCATGAAGTGGCTTCCGCAATCAGAATTTCTAAGCTTTGCCCCACTGTCAGACTGCAGGATTTTTTTAGGTATTTTCATTTTATGTTTCATGGTGCTGGTACTTGCAAGTGAATAAAAAGACTCCAATGTTGCTTTCCATTCAAGCAAAACAAAAAAATTCTAGGAGTTTCAAATAAAGACAAATATTTTAAATTCATACATCAGTCTCCTAAACTTTTCATCTTAGAGGAGTCTCCTGGAAAGGCACTAGGGGCTGAGGAGAGAGAGCATGGCTTTGTGCATGAGCTTAGGAATTTATGTTTGGGCTGCCCATGAGCATTACAGAATTTAACTCTCCAGCAAAGGGTCATGGTTGCTATAAATTGTATAATATTTCTTGTATCATATGACTGAAATATCTTTGAAAAGTTACCTTGTGTCTAGAGACTACAACCAGAGCACTTTGGTAAAAGAATACAGGGTGGTTGTGGAGGTGATCAGTTTCTGGAAAAAAAAAAACCTTTGAATATAGTTCTTAATGGAGCGTGATGTATTGCCTTCATTATAGAAGAGGTTAGAGCTGGTTTGACTTCTTGGTTTAGACACTTACATATGTAGAAGAAAATCCAACCTGGCAGAAGGGATTTTCTATTTAATGGACGAGATGTGATAAACAAAATACCACGGCTAGAAGCTGAAGTTAGACAAAATGCATCTCAAAAGAGGGATGTAAATATGTTTAGCAGTAAAACATAAGAATATCTTGCTAAAAGGGACTGACACCTTTGACTTTTAAAAGGTCGTTAGATGTGTCAAGTTGTGCATCTTTGGGTTCAATGATCTCAGCATTTGCCTTCATGGCCTGTGAAACTCCAAAAACTTTTCCTTACCTCCCAAGCCATACCTGAGGAGAGCAAGACTGTCTGCATCTTCCTTGTAGCACTTTGCATAAGAATCTCATCTTTGCTGGGGTGTTTTCTGGGAATTTCTTCCCTCAGCTGCCCAGGTAGATTCTGCTTTCTCTGTGCTTTTTTGGGAGCCAGAGAACTGCCACAGGGACTTGGGTGAGGGCAGTGGTGTGATGTGTTATTCTCTCATTTCACAGCTGGCACATTTGTGCCCTAGGCTGACTGCGCTGTCCTTGCAGGCATGTCATGCTTCAGGTATGGTTGTCCTGGGCTTTTCTGGGCCTCAAGGCATTAAATCCCTTAAAAATTCCCTGACATTATTGGGGCATCATGTAACTCAGTCTTCAAGCATGTACTGGTCCTCCTTTTTTTCTGTGACTTTTCCTGTATAGAAGTTAATGGCCCATGAAGTATAGTCTGGACCAGATGATCTAACAGTCCCTTCTAGCTTTGAAATCTATAAAGCTATGAAACCAACCAAGAAAAGTTACTGAGTCTGTGTAAACCTTATCAAAACTGAGCTCTGCTCATTCTCCCAAGTAAGAGTTTCTGTGCTTATAAATTCCTCTCAGCCTCCTTTTATGACAGAGTGCAGCACATCAGAGGAATTGTCTGATAAAGATGGGGAGAGAGGAGAGGGATTATTATAAAAGCTGTCCATGTGGCTCTGCCCGGAAGTCTGCATATTTGTCTTATGCATGAAGTGGCATATACAGACTGCAGCTTAACCCAGAGCTCCAGAGGAATAATAATGTGGAAGAAATACCAACACTAGCTCTGGGTTCTCTTGCAATGATCCTATTGCCAGAATGCTGAATTGACATGCAACCATACATTGCAACCCCCACAGCTGTCACTTTGGCAAACCTTTTGATGAATTGGATCTTGATATTTACAGAATCTATTAAAATACAACCCATCATGTGTTTGTTTATATGTTGACAAGATGATGTACACCCTGCAGGTCAAGGGTGATGTGAACTGTTTTGGTGTTCTTGTCAAAGCAGCTAAAAAAAGAGCATTTAAATAATTTTTGTAGAATAATTGTCTAAGAATGTAAGAGCAACATACAAAATTCTTACTTTGAAAAAAAAAATCTCTACTGATCTGACACAAAAATCTGAACTTGTTATCAATCAAAAGGACTTTCCTACTTCTTCCCTAATATGTTAGAAAATTGGCAGTTCAGATAGAAAAACAAATAGCAAAATTAAACAGAAAGGAATTGATTTAACTACTTGGGTGGGTATCCAGTACCGCATAAAATTTTTCATTTGGGCTTGTCACTTTTAAAATATATATTTTTAACTAATGGGCCTATACAGCACATACAAAACCCTGCACTATTTTGCTATAAATATTCTAAGTCAGAATTAGCTTTATAAATTTAGCTTTATTTCTTTGAACATCATTCATACATGTTTGATTTTTCCTTACAGTTAAGAAGAAAAAGTACTGTCTGAAATTCAGTCATTTCAGTGTAGTAGTCCTCACAAATATACCTTGCAATTCCAAATGTGGCTGTATCAAGCAGGTTACCTGTGCAAAATTAGACCCCAAACTCATACTCTGAAGGATTCCAGAGCATTCTCTCAACTTCATAACATTGTTATTAGATTTTATTCTCATAAAGGGGGCTAAGAACTAATGCAACTTACTGCAGAAGAATCACCTGCCTGATAAATATGTAATTCATGCCCCAAAATAAATCTAGCTCATGGTTATCTTGGTGCCATAAAGGAAATTGTGGAACAGGAACATCATAAAGAAGATGAGTTTTTCAAGGCAACAACAAGTACCCTGGTTTCTTGTTTTTGTTGTGTGCAAATTGTGAAATTGTTGAGGTATCCAAATGCTTCCCTATTTTAGAAAGGATTATTGAACATACATACATACATATGGAATGAATGGCAGAGTTGAGATGCAAAGCCTGAGAGAGAAGGCTGTGTGAAGCGGCTGTGAAAAGGAAAGAATAGGTGGATAAAGTGAAGGAATGAAGCAATGGCAGTGTGAAATGGAGGGATCAGCAATGTTGCAGATGAGAAACACAAGGTGACAGCTGGACATGAGCTGTCCTGAGATGTCGTGCTGAAGAAGTGGCAGTGTTGGCCCTCCTGCTCCCCTTGGGAAGAGGGACCTGGGAACAGCTCTTGATATCTTGAGATTTCCCCTTCCTAAAGGCAACAGGCTGTGCTGGTTCAGCTTTGATGACAGCTTATTCCTGGACTCTGGGGTCCCTCAGTAGGCTGCCCCTTGGATCAGGTCTGGGAAAGGAAGCAGAGCAGCCTGTTCTTTTATTCATAGCACAGAAAGGAGATTCAGGACTATATTGAGCTGAAATACTGTTAGCTTTTTTCCTTTCCTTCTTTTTTTTGTTATAGATTTCTAAGACTGTTCTGGCAAAGTAAAGTGCTTATGACTTTGTTTCAAAATGAAAGCCAAGAGACTCCTTAACATATCTGGGAACCCTCTTTTTTCCTCTTTATTCCTTCAACTTGCCTTAACCTTGCTCTAAAAACATTACTGTAAACATTTCTCTCTCTCTCTCTCTCTCTCCCCACTCCCACGTTTTGGTTTTTAAATTTATTTTCTGCTGGATTGCCAGCAATGAACCATTTAGAACTAGTTGTGAGAATGTATTGCGTTCTGATGCTTGCCCAGAGAGAGCTGAGCTGATATCACCAAAACCAGAGGTGTGGTAACCAGATGTTAGTGCCCTTTGGTCACTAAGGGTATGTCTACCTTCTAGAATGAGGTGTTGGGCTGAGTTCTTTCTGAACGAGCTATTGCACCCGCATGGCACAATGGAGGTGAGTTTTCACTGTTTCTAGCCTGGATGCATCCTTTTGGTGTGCCTGGGTGTGACACACTAAACTGCATTCACAGGTTAGCAAGGCTTGAGATTCTGAAATCACCCAAATCAGTGATCAGGGCTCTGAGCAGAGCTCAGTGATTAAACTGAATACAAGATTTAAGTGCCCTAGGAAGAAAAGAAGTGTCCCAATTTGCCTGTTTTTCTGAGCCATTATTATGATGGTACCTAATTAGATGCTGAAGATGTTTCAGGTGCATGGTAAGTACAAACCTCAAGCAAGAAAATCTGAACCTCAATGACAACCCCTTTCTTTAAGGTTTTTTTTTTTGGTTTTTTTTTTTTTTTTGGTGTTAAACTGAATTTCAAGTGTTAAGCTTATGGCAGAATCAGAAAAATTAATTATCAAACCAATGACAAAACCTTTTCTTAATTTTCTGGAAGGTTGCATTAAGTTTTGATGTGTATAATTTATAGAACTAAGCAGTACTGTGTAAAGCAAAAGAAGGAGGTGAATAGGTGCATCGGATTCAAAAATTAAAGTCTCTGCTAAAAAATCCAATTCACTTAAACTGCATTTTATTCTGTTTTATTTTTATTTATAAGCATGTAATAAAGGTCACACTGTGTTTTACACACCTGTAAACTGGAGCATGAATTATAGACAAGTATCACACTTGCATTACATTTTCCAGATTTTCCAAGTTTGTCAGTCTGAATACTCTTTGGACAATGTTTCTGACAGTTTAATTAATTATAATGGAAATGTAACAAAATGCTCATGCCTTTAACTGTATTCTTTGGCAAGTATTGCACTTTATGAAGAACTTCATAACTGTAAAAAGGAAGCGATCCAATATGATAGTTAAGCTTTTTCATTTTTATTAATGGTCTTTGTTATGTGGTTGCTTGTGTGGGAAGCAGACTTTCAGGCAAGAAAATGGGAAAAAGGAAGAACCAAAGAAACAACTCTCTAGTGTCATGCTAAAGGGCTCTCGTGAGCCTTACTGGCCAATTAGATTGCTTTCAGTGAATATACTGAGAAATAAGGAAGTATGGTATGGGATTTAGTCACTGGTTACTGATACATAATCATAGGATGGTCTGGGTTTGGAGGGACCTTAAAGACCCTCTAGTTCCAACCCATCTGCCAAAGGCAGGGACACCTCCCACCAGACCAGGTTGCTCGAAACCCCATCCAGCCTGGCCTTGAGCACTCCCGGGGTAATCCTTGGTGTTAGGGTCAGATGTTACAAAGGAAAAAGAAGACAACCAAGCTGCTGGCTCATAGCTGTGGCTACTTTCACCACAGGCTACTAAGCTGCTGTCCATGGCTCACTGGTGATCTGCAGGACCTTGCAAAGTGTCCTGCCGATTACATGAAGGACTGAGTTCAAAGCAGTCTCAATAGGTGGTATAATTGTGGGCTGTATTTCAGCACCATCATGACAGATGCTTTCCCTGACACAAGACAGGACCCATACCATGCCAAGTATTGGCATTCCACTAGGATTTCCACACACAGAGTTAAGGATATCTGTGCACTTGCCAGACAATTGCTTACAAATGTTGTATTTTTTGTATGCATGCTCTCAGGTTGCTTGTGAAGTCTTGTCACAGCGGAATGCCAGGTGTTACTAGAGAGTATAGGCACAGCTCACTTCAGCAGGTTAAAAACTGGCTTTCCATGTAGCTGGTTGTACTGTCTGGATAAACAGATTATGGCAAGAGTCACTAGATGACACTATTACATAGTTTCACACAATCGTTTTTTTTAGTGCTTATGTAGATCAGCTGTACTGTCTTCTGTTTCAGTTCCTGTTAGTTTATCTTAATGCAAGCATCAGGATGATTTTCTCTCTAATTAAGTATTTCTAATTAGACTGCTGAAAGGCAGAGTCAGTACTTTATTTTGCACAAGGTTGAGTATGGTTTAAGTCCCAAAGACCTGATTTTGACGGCAATGATTTCTTCACTGTTATGAAAAAGTCTCTGAAGGCTTGTGCCTTTGGAGAGCTCAGAAGATGATCCTGTGCACCACGGTACAGGGCTGTGTTTACACAGGGTCCACTGGGTGAGCTGGGATGGTGCCTTTGGACAGAAAAGGCCAGCAAAGCCAGCCACAGCTGCTTTACTAAAATTCCACCTGCCCTCTCACTTCAACCTGGTTCTGACGTGGGGTGGTGGACTGATTGGAGCCACTGTATCTTCCATATGGAAACTATGCCTTCCCTTGGCCTTCCTCTCAATGGAAGGATTAGAGCCTGTGGTTTTAAGTAAAGACTTTTTTCTCCTTCATTTGATAAGGCTGAAATAATCAGATTCACCAGGCTCTACTCTTTTATGCTGTCATTTGTAACATCAAGATTTTGCTGCAGTTCAAGCAGTGGTATCCCATTCTTGTCACACTCCAGACATTCTCCTATTCTTGCCATCACATATTACCTCAAGGCTTCCATAAAATGTCTTGAGACATCCCAGCCAGTGAACTCTTGAAACTAAAATTGAGTGGAATTGGAACGCTTTTATTTATTTATTTGTTTATTTTAACTTTGGAGCATGTGTCTGAAAAGGTTTGCCAATGCAGTAGTTTTGTGAGCAGTATGACAAAAAATGTGTGTTTTTTCCTTTTGCTTTTTTTCCTTTTGCCGTGCTATAGTCATTTACTGGGTAGGAAAGGTCATTTTAGGGAAGCAGCTTTCAGCAGCCTTACAAACCACAGTGCTTTTAAAAATGCTATCGTTACTGTGTACTCAATTTAAAAAAAAAAAGGGAGAAGTGTGTTTTGGAAAGAATGATGAAAAAAAGTTAAAAACCTCCAAACTCCTGATTTGTTGGCAGCATGCTTTCATAGTCATAATGGTGGTTAAGTGTTTTAAGACTGATATGAGTCTATGCATTTACTTATAAACGTACTTATATAGAGACAGTATTCTGGTTTTTCTGGTAAAAAAATGTATTACAATAGCCACACTTCAATGTTAAGATGATAAAAATTGTTTATACAGTGTTCTTCAAGACCATGAGAAGGCAACCTGTATGAATGCAATACAAAAAATGGATGAATTCTTAGAATACTAGTCTCAGTAAGAGATTAGGGTCCACATCTAGGGTGTTGCACTTTATAGCAGGTTGTGCCTGCAGCATCAGCCAATAACATTCGATATCTGTAAGTACCTGATCTAAGGGAGTTAACCTTGATAATGATGTGTTGCCCTTTGAGGCTGCCTGCTTCTCTGTTGTCTCTACAAAGACTTTGGGTGATGTTAGATATTTAACCCTAGTTGGTTATTGCTGTGGGAAATGAATCCTAACTTTAAGTGAGTAACAAGCTTCATTTTTCAGTGCATTTGAACAAAGGAAATCACCAGTAGTGCTCCAGTATTCATTTTCAGGTTCCCCCTTTGCAAAATCACTCAGAACACACTGCATTGCATCCAAAGATGTTTATGCACCTCTGGGCAGGTACAAGCAAAATAATTTTAATCAGGGTAATTATTGCAGTCTTATAGTGATGTAATTCCAACAAAACTGAATTTACCACATACCAGACTCTTAGTAAAGGATGATAAGTAGCTGTAAGTTCATCCCGTGCTGCTGTGATTGCCCTGCTGTCATGATGTAGGTAACCAATTTATGCTCAGGGAACAGACTGGTCTGTACCATCCCAGTCACTTTGATTGCAGTATAGACATGCTCTAAATCAGTAAGATTTTTAATCTGTGATTATAATTGATATAGATGACAGACTGGCGTTTTTTCCTATGTAATGCATCCAACATACCTACTAAAACAAAGGCTGCTTAGATTAAGTGTCCTCTGTTTTGCAAATAAAAAGCTGCCAGTGTATTTATTGGATAACATTTGTTCCCAATCGTAGCCATCAGAAGGTCAGAAGAAGTTCAAAATTGCATGATAGAGTTTATCTATTTTTTTTTAAAAAAAATGACCTGGTTATTGTCATAACAAGTTATATTAAATTGTTTTGGTTGTATGATATAGGATTTTTATATTAATGCCATATTTAAAATGTATTTATAAAACAGTTGAGCTTTGACTATTATAGTTCAGATCTGTGTAGTTTTGTAATTGAGACATTTGCAACTTTACAGTTTGAATTATTTTGTCAGGAACCAAACAGAGATGCATTTTAAAAGAAAAACTTTGGATAATTGCATCATGATGGATCTTTTGAGTCCTGTTTATTTTTGCTCTCAAGGATATTAAATCAATACAAATCTCAGAACTGAGTGTATTCAGTATGTGAATGACATATGTGATGAGGTTTGGATTTTTTTCTCATTTATGTGAACAGTATATGTAAATGTAACATTAAAGTTGACAGACTGTTTAAGCAGAGTTGCAAAATTAATGGCATGATCTATATACATCAGGTGCAAAATGGGAATTGCAATACATATCTTTGTAATATTACAGGTGAAAAGTGCTACAATCATTTATTATAAGTGTGGTAAGGTCTTCCCACCCTTTTTCTCTCATCACCACTGTAATTTAAAAATCTTCTACCTATCTCCTTCTCCTGGTTATTATTGTACCGACTTTTATAAGATTTACACTGTAATTAAAAGACTGAAATAGAGATGCTCTACATTGTAGGGTGTGATGCCTTTTGACACTGTTTGCAGAACTTCCATGCAATTTTGTGTTGAGAGCTGCTCACAGCAGTACAATTTTGGGTCTGATTCATACCATATTTACAGTATTAAAAACTCTATTAGAACCTGAGGTCTTGTTTTAGTGACTGTTGGTTTTGAAAAATTTTAGATAAAACAAATTTTAGATTGAGAAAATGTCACAAAACATGACCCTTAAATTTGATGAATATGGAAAACATCTACAATTGAACTGTGTTTTTGATAATGATTTACCTGTAGTGATTGGAATGGATTTAATTAACAGTCAGAACCATAGTGGTAGGAATACAATAATCCCTTTTGCATTTTCACTGACTTTGATGCAATAAGAAGGTCAATCTCCTAAAATTTGGAAAAGATAGAAAAAAAAAAAAAAAAAGAAAAGAGGAAATGTAGTTTTCATCTTTTAGAACTGCCAGACAGTCCGTATAATACAGGATATCCTGTATATATAGTGAAGTCAAATATGAAAAACATACAGGGCACACTCTTTTCAGTATCGTCATGGCAACTGTGCCTTTGCAAACATGCAGCAGCTTACATTTCCAGAGATTTGGGAAAACAATAGCTGCAATCTGAACCTATTGCCTGTGCAATTGGTAAAACACATGAGGTTTGTCGAGAATGTGCAAACTGCACCATGAGTTTTCTGTCCTGCATGGCTCCAGATTTCACCTTCTTGCTACTTCACATTTCACAAAGTGACTTCTAAAAGGAGTTACTTGCTTTTGGGATGCTTTCAAGAAGATTATTGAAGATGCAGATGGTTTTTATTGGGGGTCAGCAAATCTCAGTGGCCCAATTGATATCTCACTGTAGAGCAGAAATTACTGAGTTTTCTGTGAGCAATTTTGGTTACCACTACACTTTTCTCTACTTACACGTTGCAAGGTACGATGTCCCAGGACCCTATTCCTCCTGCACCCACAGTGACTACACTGCACATTTTGATCTGTGAACTGAACTTCCAGAGGTGGTAGCAGCAGTACTAAGTGCATAATAACTGAAAAGTATTTACATATCAGTGTCATGCATTACAATCAGTGTTCAAGTGGACATTATTACAGCAGTGAAGGTTTTGGGGACAAAGGATGTACGTCCATACTGAAACCAGACTTCCTTAGTTGTGCTCACTGCACAGTTATCCTTTAAAGTGTGGAATGCTCCTGAATGTACCTCATTATTAAGACTCTGGTAAGTGTCTTTTCCTCTCAGTCAGTTTGTTTATTCATCCTTGATTCCAAGGATTTGCTCAATTTTCTAGTAAGTATAATATATTTCCTATCCAGATGCCACATGGGATTACTAGACAATTTACTTATCTGGACAAAATAAATGTCTTTCCTTTGAAGCCTGGAGTAACTCAGATCCTTCTCTGCTCTCTACTAGAGAATAAAAAGTGTTTGAGAAAAAGAAGCAAAATCTACCACAGTGACATACATTCATATTCTCTTGGATGAATCTCAGTGTTTTTTGACAGAATAAGTCAGCAGAGGCTAAAATCACAGTGCATTAACCTCTCCTGTCTCACTCATCCTATACTCCCAGTTTCTTGGAGAATTTTTAGACAAATTTGAAAAGGCTAAGATGACAGTCCTGGGATTGCAGCAGCTCTTTGGGCTGGCTCAGTGCAGTGTATCTAAAGTTGGCCATGACTCCGTAATAGCAGTGACTCCCTAGAAGTTAGAGTACTTTTTTTCGTCTTTGCATCTTGCCTTTTACTTTGATTTTTTGCAGAAACCATTGGTCTCTTTAGTTTACTGTTGTTAGGTGGAGTGAGTTAAAGATACTAAGCAACCAAGGATTTTGAGTTTAGGAATGTTTTCAGAACAACTATAAAATATTAAATTTATATTATCTACAATACGTTGGAGGTCAGTTCGCCCTCAAAACATAATGCCTGACAATTGTGCTTTCTTAGTGTGGGTTAGAAAAAGAATATAGTAGACTTAGGAAAACATAATAATTTAAGAACTGACACATTTCAACAAAGACATAAAACTGTAGGCAGTACAGAAAAGAAGCAAAACCTTAGGAAACCATTACTTCATTAGGACAAATATTTTATGTCTTTTAAAAGACTCCTTATTAAAAAGGGTGAGCTCTAGGATATTCATGCTTGCGTGAAATCATTAATCTGCCATTTGAGAACAAGAAGTGATTCTTTCTGTGGATAAATTGATTTTTGTTACAGCTTCATCAAATTCTTTGAAAACAGTAAATCTGAGTATATTGCTAAGAGCTGGCTTACAGTTATTTTTAATATTTTCTCATCTTACAAGTATAGTGATCAAACCAGGTAGGAAAATCAACCACATACACTAAGTATGCAGTCTGTGAGGCATTAAAAAGAAGCTGAACAAGGACTCATTTGGTTGCTATCAGCAAGAGGTTCTTGAGGAACCCCTTTCCTAAAATATCTATTTTCTACATTGTTTAGTTTCTCTGCCTTTTCTTTAGTACGCCTTCCCTTTGTCCTCAAATGTATGGAATAATATGTGTCTGACTTACACTGCCTACCTTCCTGTGTATTGGCAGTCAGGGGGCAGCAGCTGGCTCTGATTTCAACCTGCCTGAAGATACGTTCAGGTTTATTTTCTCCATGAATAGCAGGGAGCTGGTAGAGAGCAGAACATCACTAGGACACCAAAGCTTTTCTCTCTGGCAGAGGGGAAGCGTGGCAATTCCTGCTTAACTTGGGAAAACTGTGATGCTGTACTGCCTATTAATCTTTTTATATTTAAGCAGAGAATTTTTGTGATTGTGCATGAGGGAGAAAGATACAGGAAAGGAGTGGAGAAAGGTTACACTTTCATCACGTTTTCTGGGTCTCTCAATTTATTTCGCCTTATCTGTGTCTTTTAGATTGCAAGCTCTTAGGTTCCATGGCTGTTTTTATGTATGTCTTTAACTGGGGTACAACAGATGATTGGTTACAAATTGTTGGAGTTTCCGAAGGAAACAATTTTTGTTTTCAAATGCATGTTGAGAAAATAAAACTACTTGCAAAAAAAAAAAAAAAGTCAGTTTCCTGGAAATTTCTCATGATCTTAGGGAAAAATAGTTCAAAATTATCAAAATATTAAGTTCTTACATTTTCTAAAGAGAAAATATATTTCTCAGCTCAAATCTTATTTCATTTTTAAGGCACAGTAAGCTTATAATGAAACATTATATTTTGGTTTATAAAATCTTGAAATAATCAAAATTAAAGAAAAAACAAAACAAAAATTCTTGCTCCAAAATGTTTTGGTTTTGTTACTGGTTTACAACTATTGTGAGGTTTTGAATAGATCCAGCAAAATAATTTTATATGCAGCCTTGCTAAAAAAGTATTAATTTCCCCTTTGTATAAAATTTGAGGATGGTGGGAAAATAATAAAAATAATTGGTTTATTTTAATATTTGTTTTTAATTTAGTCTTGAGGAAAAACAAAACTTGCTTTGCATAAATCACTTGTTAAAATGCTCAAGATGGATTATAATCACTGGTTCTATTGGTTTCAAATTATTTTGTCTGCCTTGAGTACCTTTGTAAAAAAGTTGCAATTTAAGGCCAATACATTTGCTACTCGAACTACTCCACTATTTCTGAAGTAGACCTGCTTCATCAGTGGCCTAAATAAGCCATCTATACATTTTTTACTTACAGCTGTTTGGGACAAAAAAATTGCCCTTTTACAGAAAATTATTTTGGCACAGAGATGAGAGTTGAGAAAGGCTGGAAGGATCAAGGTAAGGCATATACTCTTAAAGGTGAAAGAGAATAATACAGAAAATAATAGAAAAAAAGGTTAACACCAATCTTTGGAATCAGTCCATCATTTTCACACTACTGAGGTATTCTTCGGTGTTTTTCTGCTGTCTGATAAATTGAGGTACAGAAAAAAGTAAAATGATGAAACAGTGGCTGATGGGAGACTAGAGGCGTATAAAGAAAATTTTGAATACCATTGGTTAGCTAAGGAAGAGAAAGTTGGAAGTAACAGTAAGCAAAATATTTCTTAATGTATTTAGAAATAAGGATAGAGAAAGACCACAACATCATAAATTATATTCTTATAACAAGGTTACCACTTTGGAACCAGAGTCATGGAACCAGCATAATGTGGAGATCCAAATGTACCATTTATAGAGCATATATATGTGCTGCTTGGAATTTTAGGAGAGGCAGTGATTGATTCATTCCAGGAACAAGTAAGCATGCCTGCTGTTGAATTGCCAACACTGTTGCAGCCAGCGTCTCTGTGTTGCTTGGACATCTCCAGTCCCAGTACTGCCTTTGTTAGATACCAGATAGCTTTTGAGAACTGCCTGAAGCCCTGCAGAATGTAGCTTGGCTCTCTGCTAGCCTTTGGGAGAGACGTTAATTTATATTTATTTGTAAACCTCTATATCTCTAAAATCTAAAAAACTGTGTCTATGTGTTGTTTGTAGCCCAGATTAAGAGCATCTTTACTGCATATTTCTAGGGGAAATCTTTCAGAATATACTCTTTCTTCGCATGAATCTACAAAGTTGATATCTACAGGGGAAGTGCTTTGTTTTTGTTATCATTCATGTAGTTTTCCAAATTAAGTTCTTCCATTCTCATCCATTGAGGCTCTCAGTCAGGTTTTAATTTTCACAGCATGAAGAAGTGATGAGTACATAAGCAGTTATTCAGATTTGCTGGTCATAGTCTGAGATTAATTACAAAACATAGGTTTGCAAAAATGACCTTGCCAAAATCCATCAAACATTGATTCTTTTCTGTATCAGCAAATATGGAAATGAAAAGGATTATGGAGAGCTTGAACTGAAGAATAGTTGGAACCTGTTGCATTGCATCCACCTCAATGGATAGGCAAAATGTTGTAATGATGAGTTCACCCTTTATTTACTGTATACACAGTTTGTGACAGTGGTTTTTATAACTCTAAAAATTACACTTAATAAATACGAGAAGATACAGATTTTCTTGATTACATAAACCTAAATATTTATTCAAGCTTTCATGAGAAGTTTGTCTTATTTTAAACAGAGCTAGGGCTGTTGAATGGATGCCATTTTTTTGATGTGGACACACAATAAGTTTTAGTAATATCCACACTAATTTAACCAGTAAATGTTTTCTACTAAGGCTTTGCCTCAGCATGGTTTGCCTACTGCAATCAAAATGAAACTGAAGTCGGCTTTTCATAGATCATATTTAAGGGTTTTATCCTTCATTGCATGAAGGATTGCTGGCTTTAATTAAAAAAATCAGAAGAGACACGTAAATATTGCTGCTGTAGTTCAGAGAAATGCAGTATTACTTGTATTTTCCCTTTTGGTATTGATGTATGTAGAAATTGGAGACACTAACACATTGTGGATATTGCTGCTGAGAAGGGGAAAGGAGAAAGATAGGCTTGAAACACAGCCTGTGAGATGGCACAAAGCCAATGCACTGAAAAATGGCAAACGTCACATTTAACAGCTGGACACAGAAATATTTCTCTTTAATTTGGAAGGAGAAAATTTTTTTCACAGCAGGGCACTCTCAAAAGAGTACAACATCAAAGAGGGTGGGTCTCCCCAGTCAAACATCATCTGGTTCCAGTGACGGAGCAAAATGAATGAACTGTCAGGACTTTTTTCCAGTGTGTATGTTTTTGCCAAGTGAAAAGTAAAAGGTTTAGTGGCTTGTTCTGATCATAGACCAAATCCTGATAATGGAAAGCTGATTCCCTAAAGTCTTCCTCTGATCAGCTGACAGGCAATGTCTGAAGAAGACCCCATATTGATTGATGGTCCACTTTGTATTGATGGCCCCTGCCACCCTTAGAGATAAGTGAGATATGCCAAATGCTTGACAGCTCTGGAGAGCTCCTGTGATTGTGTCTCAGGCCATGTTCTAATCTAACGTTATAATCCTCACAGAAACAAACACACTTCTAAAGAAACTTAACATGATACTTACCAACACCAGACCTGCACTCTGGAAAGAAAAAAACTCTTTTCACATTCTCCACAGCGACGTCCACTAGCAACATCGACACTACTCCTTAATGCACTCTTTTCATTTGCTTCTTGAATCTGACCTCAGCCTCAGAGAAGCTGCAAACTAGCCATTGCTGTGCTTGGCTAGTTTGTGTTTTCCTGGCAATCCTATAATTTAACAAATTTGAGGGAATAATACAGTTTAGGAATTTTTTGATATGAAAACATGGTGACACAGTTTGTACAGCCATTACTCATTTGTTTTATGAGGAAACTCAGGCATAGTTTATCATATACTTTATTACTTGACCTTTTAATCATCATCTGGGGAACTTGACATTCCAGACATTCCAAAATATTCCAAACTAAAAATATCACTGTGCCTCATTATTTAAAACTCACAAAGGAATTAAGTATATTTTCTAAAGTATGTAATTTTTACTGAAATTCCTCATTTATGGCAAGCCTTAATGAGAAGTTTAGAAAAGGATTAAAAGAATTATCTGTGGAGACTGCATTGTAGTAGTAAATGGGTGCTCTGCTGTGATAGATGTTGTACACATACACTGTAAACACAGTCCTTATCCATACTTACTTACAAACTCGGAGTGAAGATAAACAAGGGGTGCACAAAAAATGTTATCAAAAGCCCTGTTTTCTACAGCCACAGGATCAAGACAGACTTTAAGTACTTGCTGTAAGCCATGTGACAAACCATTTTCAGGGCAGGAGCTAAACCCAGGCATCTGCAGAGCAATTCGAGCATCTGAATGGAGGTGCTTAGTGGCATTTTAAATCCTGGAAAGTGTTTAAGACATACAGACAGGGTTACAAGTTATGCTCAGAACTCAAGGATAACGGCCTGTCTTCTGGAACAGTCACTGGAGGTTTAGTGAGATACTTGAATCCACCAGAAACACTAGTGGAAACTTCAGTTTCCACACCTGAATATAACTGCTAGTGCCCTAGTCCAGTAACAAACCCTTATCAGTGGATCACAACCATTACATGAGGTAATAATACTTTTTTCAGAAGAAAAAACATTTTTCAAAAAAAATGTTTTTGACATTTCTGGAAAGTTAGGCTACTTGTGGACAGGCTTTCCTTTCAGAGGGTTTTCTCACATACAGTGCATTTCTAAATTAGGGTGATTTTTTCCTGGTTTTTGTTTGTTTGTCTGTTTTTGGTTTGGTTTAGTTTTTTGTTTGTTTGTTTTTTGTGGGTTTTTTGGTTGGGGTTTTTTCGGTTGGGGTTTTTTCATAGAATGCCATGAATAATGAGTCAGGAATTTCAAAATGAAGGTGGTAGAAGTCATGGTCGTCTTCTGAGCTGATGAGGTGATCTCCAGAGATTCCTTCCAGCCTTAATGTTTCCACAGTTCCCTGAACAGCCCTACTTGAATTAGACCATAGAAGCTTATGATGGAAAGAAAATTGAAGAATTTCTTGCCTCAAAGCAAGAGGTGCTTCTTAGAATATTAAAGCAAATTATATAATCTTTAACCTGCATATAAAACAGACAGGCCTGTATGGTCTGTAAGTGTCCAAATAAGTTAAAACTTGAGTCCCACTGACTTCAGTGGCAGTTTTAAGACTGACTTGCCAAAGGATTTTTTGCCAGTTCTGCTACAGAATTGAGAGTGTCTCTACAGAATCAGAGAATATATAAAGTTGGATGGGACCACTGGAGTCACATAGTCTAACCTTCCTGTTCAAGGAACATCTCTTAGAGCACATTACTCAGGATTGCATTCAGACAGGTTTTGAATATCTGCAGGGAAGGACACTCCACAGCCTCTTGGCTCAGCCTGCTCAGTCACCCTCACTGTAAAGTTCTTCCTCATATTCAGGTAGAACTTGCTGTGCAACAGTCTCTGCCTGTTGCCTCTTGTCTTATTGCTCATCACCACCAAGAAGAATGACTCCATCCTCTTGACACCCTCCATGCAGATCCCTTCCAAATCTCTAGGAGCTCTGTGGTTGAGAAGATAAGTATCTTTATAATCTAGTTCTTAAAATGCTTAAGGGAACATGGTACTGTACCTTTTAAAAATCCTAAAGGTAAGGAAAAGAATGAGAAACCCCAAGTGCCACAAACTGAAACCAGCCAAAAACCCTAATCTAGCAAGTTTCATTTACAGAATGAGAATTGTGCCATATATTCTGTGTGCCACACTACGGTATATCTGAAAATATCCCTAAGCACTAGTCTGGGATTTGTACATCTAAGATATGCTACCTCTCTAGAAGTGCTGATTCATGCAGAAAACTATGAAAACACAGTTTGAAACAGTGTTATGGAAAAGTGCTTAACAGAAATTATAGGAGTGAGGGATTACCAGCTGTGTTGCTCTTGGGCCATCAACTTCTTCTTACAAGCAAGGTAAGGGTTGAGTTTGAAAAACAGGCCTTCTGTGCCCTCATTCCTTCTTATATTTTAGAATCAGGGCACATTAGAATGACTTCCATTTATGAGCTTTTTTGGTCCTGAGTGATTTCTCTGAGGTTTTAGAGCTATCAGTAAGTCATCCCAAAATTGTGTACTTGCTCACTTTTTTCAGCTGCATTGTCTAGCTTGATGAAGAGTGATTAAATCTGCCAAAATCCTTCTGGAATATTTGGTTGCATAAACAAATGAAAAAATATGAAACAAACAGTTTTTAATTTCACTTTTCAATCTCTAACTCTTTTGAGAACCTGCAAGAAAATGGCCAAAGCTGTCATTACCTTGCAAAGGAAAGAGTGCTCTGTTTTCAGAGGCACTTGGAGCAAGAAAGAATCACTGTAACTCTCTTGATTCCCTGGCTCAGAATATAATTTTGGGAGCTTTATTACTGAGACAGTTCATTCATGCTTTCCAGTTGAATGAGGGTTTTCACTGTTGGGCCCTTTTTTGTGACTCCTTTCCTGATATATTTACTGGGATGAGCATTTGCCAGTCAACAGGCATGAGAGTCTTCTTTTTGGGTTATTTCAGCTTTGATATTTTACCTCTCTGCTTTTAAACCATCTTTTCATTTTTACTTTGTTTTTAATGGTCTCTCTGAGTAGTGAGCCTAGATTGGCAACACTTTTTCTCTTCATGCTCAGTGCCCCACATAGAAAAGACTGGAGAAAATAACTTCAATCTGTGGCCTCCACATGGTCTTCTGCTACCAGGGCTGCATGGGAAGACAGGGCAGGGGTGGAAATAACAATGTTAAACAAAAATGTCTCCATTGCAGAATGACTCATGGCTGGAGCACCACAGCTTTTTTTGTCTTTTCACTGAACCTGTTTGGAGAATGCAAAACCACACACAGGAAAGGCACTGAGGTGTCTGCGGATACTGGAAGAGCACTGGTCCTTTACAGACCTGTTTACATGTGTGCTACTTTTCACCTTCATGCATGGGGTTTCATTCTGCTCTGTGTTGTCCCCTCATTGCTCTCGTGTTGAGTAACACTGTTGTGTTGCATGAAACTCTTTCCTATTCCAGGACCTCCACGGGCTAATGTCAAAACAAACCACTGAGACTTGACTTAAAAAAAAAGTAATTTTATGAAGTCCACATAATCAGCAGGGCACTGCTTTCATGACACTTTCTGGAATAAGGCCCCGATCCTCCAACTGCTTACACAGATGCTTGATTTCACACACGAGTAGTCCCATTGAGATCAATGGGACTACAACATGTGCATAAGTGTTTGCTGGACTGGGGTCTAAGTGAGAGATGAAGCCTTTCACCTAGCACAGACAGTTCAAACCAATGTTTATAGTTTCATATGCTATAATCCTTTGAGAAACATTAAAACTAAATAGCTTTTAATATTATTTGGCAAGTATTCTCTCTTATAAAATTTGCTAGATGATGCCTGCTAGATTAAAGAGAAAAACATTAAGTAGATATTACAAGATGTATGCTCCATATCAGATACGACCGATTTTAGAAAATTGCTTTGAATTGTGTGAGCAGTCAAAGAGGACCATTGGCTGTCAGGATATATTTCTGCGCATTTTCACAGTGGGGTTGCATCCAGTTGGACAGAAATTTTGGGTTGACTTTAACCAGCGAGGCCTCCTGATATTTCCTCCTTGCTCACTTCAGATTTCTATTCTGTTAATAGCTTATAGCAGCTCAAAATGCTTCAGAAAACTTAATGATAATTCCAAATATGAACAAATTGCATGTAATGTAAATATTGCAACAAAGAAAAATCATTATTTGAATGGACTGTTGCATTTTCTATATGGTAAGGAGATATCATCAATTATTATTTTAAAAATAGAAGCACTTCAAAGCAAGTTACTAGTTACTCACATGGATTTATTTCATATAGATACAAAGACTGTATTAACAGGCTTTAATTTTCTACATAATAATAAACCATATTATTCTTGTCCACAGTTAACAAGCTTGAATGCTATCTGTAACATATTTACATTTTTGATTCTGCTATCTGTCCATAAATAATCTGAAGGCATATTTTAAGTGGTAAAGCAAACCAATTAGTCTTATCAAACTACAGTGGAACATAGGAGAAGTATTCATAACTAATGTCTTTCTGAAATAATGACCATGGAATTGAATAGGGAACCTGTCCAGACCTTTCCACTTATAGTAGAATGAAGTTGATGACACATATACTACTATAGCAGTTTCATGTATATAGTTATTACAGATTCAATAATATTTATTAGGCATCAAAGTTGGATTTATCACAATGTGACGAATAGTCATTTCTTTATATTAGCTGAAAATTATTTGCCTGTTCACTATATAGGTAATCTAAAAGATAGAATGTAATTTACAAAGTATTTCAATATTTGAGATGTGGTCTTTGCAAAGGATGTGATTATAGAGTATTACAATTGTCATCTATAAACATCAGTTTTTTATTTTTTGTTAAGCTGTATTTGGAGAATTTTCCGTGCATTTTAGTTTGCCTCTGAGTTCCATTATATATAATTTTTCTTTTATATAGGGAGACTAAAGGTTGTTCTTAGAAAATTTGCTGAATATCCTTATTTGGTCATCAAGCTAGTGAAAGAAATGAGAAAGAAATGGTGGTTACATGCATGACTATTTCTACACACCCTTCTCATTCACTGTGTAACAAGGAGAAGACACATATTTAGAAGGGCCCAGCTCCTAATATCAAGACATTTAAAGACTTAATTTTAGTTCTTTAAACACTTGTTGCCATCAATATGAAACTAGTTGCAGTTTGGTTTTCAGCCTAAACTATGTTCCTCAAATATAATATTGTCAAGGATTTCTGTTAGTAGTCTTCTCTCTTTCAGTTCATGCAGCATCTTCTGGTCGTTTCAGACTTTTTAGATAATGAGGTCTTTTGGCTGTGTGTTGATTTCAAAAACAGCTAGGCACCAGTATGCTGCACAAAATCCAATCTAAATAAGTAAGTTATCAAATCATGCATACAATCCAGTGTGCTTTCAGTTTGACATAGTAAGAAGCTCTAACAAATAAATAATGTATACTTGTAACGATAAACTCTAGAGCTCACTGGAATTTTGCTTAACAATCACTGCCTTAGGCAAGTCAAATCACTGAATATTACCGTTCAGTTAGCTGTGTGAGTCTCAGAGCTTTTCAGGAAAGAGACAGCTATTTCTTCAGCTTTATGGGGGAAGTAACCTTCCTTGTCATTTGTTAAGCAGGTTATGGAGCTCTCCTCTGCCAGTAATGCCACTGAACACTCTTCCCCCATCTATGAAAGCATACATGTGTTCAACTTTACGTACAGTACAAGTTTATTACAGAGGATGAGTAAAATGTCAAATTAAAGTGTGAACTAAAAAAAAAACCAAATAATTAAATGAAGACACAGCAATTTCCTTCAAACTATGATGATGGTGATGACAGGATTGAGTGTTTATGGGTAAGAACAAAGAGGAAGGCCAATATAGCAGATATTCTGGTGGAAATCTGTTATGGACCATCCAACCAAGACAGAGGCAGGTGAAATATTTTATAAGCAGCAGGGAGAAGTCTCACGATTTTCATCCATTGATCTTGTGGGAGACTTCAATTTACCAAATGTTTGCTAGAAACTGAACATAGCAGAGAGGAAAATATCCAGGATGATTCTGGATCGTGTGGAAGATAACTTCCCAGTATAGATGGGAGTCAGCTATGGAATGTGTCATGCAGGACCTGTTGTTTGTGAGCAGAGAAGGACTTGTGGGTTATGGGGTCGTCAGAGGCAGTCTTGAGCACAATGACCACAAAATGATGGAGTTTTCAAATCTCAGAGATGTAAGGAGGAGGATCAGCAGAACTGCCATCTTGGACTTCCAGAGGGAAGACTTTGGCCTTTTTAGGGGACTGGCTGACAGAGTCCCTTGGTAGGCAGTCTTGAATAGCAAGGAGTCCAGGAAGGCTTGGTGTGCCTTAAGAAGGAAATCTTTAAGGCACAGGAGCAGACCACCCACATATGCCAAAAGATGAGTTGGTGGGAAAAAAGATTAGCCTGGTGAAACAGAGAACTTTGGCTGGAAGCTAGGAAAAAAACAGGGTTTGTGAACTCCGGAAGAAAGGGGCAGGCAACTCCAGGGGACTACAAGGATGTCATGATGTTAAGCAGGCAGAAATTGAGAAAGGCCAAAGCCCAAATAGAATAAAATTTAAAAAGTTTCTATAAATTGATTAGGTACTAAAGGAGGGCCAAGGAGAATCTCCATGCTTTGGTGGATACGTGAGGGAACAGTGACAAAAGATGAGGAAAAGGATGAGGAACTTAATGCCTTCTTTGCCCCAGTCTTTAATAGTAAAACCAGTTCTTCTCTGAATACCTAGTCCTCTGAGCTGTAAGACAGGTGTGGGAAGCAGAATGAAGCACCTGTAATCAAGAGAAAAATGGTAAGAGACCTGCAACTCCATTTAGACATACACAAGTCTATGGGGTCAGATGGGATTGACACAAGGGTCTTGAGGAGCTGGTGGAAGAGCTCACTAAGACAGTTTCAATAATTTATAAGTGGCCAAGGTTCATCAGGGAGGTCCCAGCTGACTGGAGGTCAGCAGACATGAAACTCACCTACGAGAGGGGCAGGAAGAAGGATCCAGAGAACAGAAAGCCTGTATGTCTGATCTTGGTGCCAGGGGACGTCATGGAGAAAATCATCTTGAGTGCCTTTATGTGGACAATCAGGATTCGGCACAGCCAGCATGGGTTTACGAAATGCAGGTCCTGCTTGATGGACCTGCTCTCCTTCTGTGAAAGTGTGATATACTTGATGGACAAGGGAAAGGCTGTGGATGTTGTCTACCTGGTCTTCAGTGAAGCCTTTGACACCATTTTCCACAGAATTCTGCTGGAGGAACTAGATGGTAATGGCTTGTACTCTTCAAGTAAAAAAACTGAAGCTGACTGTGCCCAGAGAGTGGAGGTGAGTGGTGCTAAACCCTGCTGGTGGCTGGTCACAAGTGCTGTTGCCCAGGGTTCAGTGTTTGGGACACTTAAAAAATCTTTATCCATGATCTGGATGAGGGGACCAAGTGCACCCTCTGTCAATTTGCAGATTACACTAATTTACACAGGAGTGTTGATTTGCTGAGGGTGGGAAGGCTCTGCAGAGGGATCTGAACAGGCTGGATCAATGGGCTGAGCAGCAGTTCTAAGACATCAAACAAAAGTGAGTACCAGGTCCTGCACTTCAGCCACAACAACTCTATATGATGGTAGAGGCTGGGGGCAGAGTGGCTGGAAAAATGCCTTGGTGGAAAAGGGTTTGGGAGTGCTGGTCAACAGCAGTTGAACATGAGCCAGCTGTGCCCAGGTGGCCAAGATAGTCAATGGCAACCTGGCCTGTATCTGCAGAAGTGTGACCAACAGGATGAGGGGGGTGACCATCCCCTTGTACTGGGCACCAGTGAGGCCATGTGAGTTCTGGGCACCTCGCTACAAAAAGGACGTTGAGGTGCTGCAGCACGTCCAGAGAAGGGCAATGGAGCTGGGGAAGGGTCAGGAGCACAAGTCCTATGAGGAGCAGCCGAGGGAGCTGGGAATGTTTAGTCTGGAGAAAAAGAGAGTTTAGGGGGCCTTATTGCTCTGTACAACTGCCTGAAATGAGGTTGTAGCAACGTGTGAGTTGGTGTCTTCTCCCAAGTAACAAGCATCAGAAAAAGAGTAAACAGCCCCAAACTGTGTCAGGAAAAGTTTAGATTGGATATTAAGGAAAACTTCTTCACCAACACGGTTGCCAAGCACTGGAACAGGCTGTCCAGGTAGGTGGTAGAGTCACCATCCCTGGAGGTATTTAAAACAAGTGTAGATGTGGCACTTACAGACTTTGTTTTGTACTTGGCTTAGCTGTGTTTGGTTTAGGGTAGGATTCAGTGATTTTAGAGGTCTTTTGCAACTTAAATGGTTCTATGATTCTGTA
>VZTX01014861.1:43365-73441 GCA_013400915.1 Pardalotus punctatus
TGCACTTCAGCCACAACAACTCTATATGATGGTAGAGGCTGGGGGCAGAGTGGCTGGAAAAATGCCTTGGTGGAAAAGGGTTTGGGAGTGCTGGTCAACAGCAGTTGAACATGAGCCAGCTGTGCCCAGGTGGCCAAGATAGTCAATGGCAACCTGGCCTGTATCTGCAGAAGTGTGACCAACAGGATGAGGGGGGTGACCATCCCCTTGTACTGGGCACCAGTGAGGCCATGTGAGTTCTGGGCACCTCGCTACAAAAAGGACGTTGAGGTGCTGCAGCACGTCCAGAGAAGGGCAATGGAGCTGGGGAAGGGTCAGGAGCACAAGTCCTATGAGGAGCAGCCGAGGGAGCTGGGAATGTTTAGTCTGGAGAAAAAGAGAGTTTAGGGGGCCTTATTGCTCTGTACAACTGCCTGAAATGAGGTTGTAGCAACGTGTGAGTTGGTGTCTTCTCCCAAGTAACAAGCATCAGAAAAAGAGTAAACAGCCCCAAACTGTGTCAGGAAAAGTTTAGATTGGATATTAAGGAAAACTTCTTCACCAACACGGTTGCCAAGCACTGGAACAGGCTGTCCAGGTAGGTGGTAGAGTCACCATCCCTGGAGGTATTTAAAACAAGTGTAGATGTGGCACTTACAGACTTTGTTTTGTACTTGGCTTAGCTGTGTTTGGTTTAGGGTAGGATTCAGTGATTTTAGAGGTCTTTTGCAACTTAAATGGTTCTATGATTCTGTAATTGCACACCTTTTACAGACTGTCAGTTACTAACATCCAGGCTTATAACCATTACCCTTTTTGCCATTATTTTTAACTTCTGTTTAGGATAGACACCTGTAGAAGATGCAGTAGCATTTTTACCACAGTGAGATTTGCCTAATGTAGAGCTTATTCAGTTCTGATGTCCAAGTTAGCAAAGAAGAAACTTTCAGTGTAACTGTGGCTTGTAGGTTCATACACTATTATAGAAAGAATATAACCTGTATGGATGCTACCACATCTATCATCTGGTTACAATTTTTCACCATATTACCAGTAGTTTTGAGTACATCTATAATTTTAAAGTGCATAGTTCATGATTTATGAAACATATATATACACTCATCAAAAGTACACTTTTCTATCTTGACTCTTCCCATTGAAGTCAAGGGTAAAACTTCTTTTGAGAGAAGAAGGCTCACAGTAGGTGATTTGAAGATTTTATGATTTTATGCATATGATGTCAATGAGAATAACAATGAACAGGAAAATGCAAGAGTCTCTGCTAATGGTAAGAATTAATTCTTGCATATTTTGTGGCTTTCTTCACATCTCTTTTGGTGTCTTGCAACATGAAACAAATATTATAATAGCTGTTTTTACTATATAAATGTATGCACAAAGAAGAATTCTATTTTCAGGATCAGTATATTCTCTGACTGCCTGAAATGAAAATGTGTGGTCAAATAATTATCTGCTAATACTTTTTTTATCTGACTAAATAGAAAAATAAAATGCAGGAAGAATATCTAAAGATATAATCCTTTAGCAGATCATGGAAATAGAACAAGGGAAGGCAACTGACAGAGAGGAAAGAACTTCAACAAACTATTTTTGCTCCTGCTGTCTTTGTCGTTTCCATGAAATTGTTTTTACTTGCTTCATAACTTGGCTTTATCTGCAGCTGTGCTGTTACATTTGAACTTCTTTATTCTAAAATTTTGTGACATTAATACCAGAAACTGAAGCAACAGTTTTTAGCATTGGAATTAGGTTTGTCCCATTGATCCAAGTGAGCGCTATTGACTATATCAGTACTGAAGTAATTGAGCGTTCTCAGAAGGCTCTTTTTAGCACTCTGCCTTGTCTTTTAATGCTGCTTAAATCTTAGATGGTCCTTGTTTATTTTACTTAGTTATGGCTGTTCAGAGAATTTAGAGCATCACTTATATGAGATGCAGAGTACTTTAGAAGTTATATTATTATCACCATTGTGCATTGTTCTTATCATTGTCATTAAAGTAGCAGTATCTACGTCCTCGAAATAATTATTGGCAACCAATCCAGTAGGTATTACATCCAGTCCTTCATATATAATTTATGTTTGTATGCCATTACAAGATGAACCTGACCTATTTATGTCTTGATTGTTTAATAAAGTGGTGTTTGAAAGGAAGGAAATAGAAAATATGGGAAAGAGGAGGCTTGTATTCTGAAGACTATGCTTTGGACTTGCTTTCTTGGAAAATGAAGCAGTTTCTGTTGAATTCTGAACTCAAAGGATTAAATTCACAGAGTATTGTATTCTGAGTCTCTAGATCTGCAACATACCAGTAAAATATCTGTAAATGGTCAAGAACCTGTTAAGAAGTTAATTAACTATATAACAACTGCTAAGGGGGACCATAATGCAGGTCAAATGAGGTGAGTCCAGGTCTCTTTTACCAGATTCTGGTCTCTTCCACTAATCTGTTTCATTCCATTACAAAACAAACAAACAAACAAACAAACAAAAAAAGCACAACAAAAAATAAACCCTTAGAGCTCAGCAAAACCCATGGTTATCAAGTACTTTTTGTCAGATGAGAAAAAGGTCCTGTAAGAAGTTTAGGTAACACTTTAAAGTGTAATCAAGGCAGAAAAATAAAATAATTAATTGTGTTTTCACTATTTAGATCAGTGACTGTTGTGAGATACAGAAAAAATAAATGCAATGTCCACAGGGACTTGGACAAATGGTATTTAATTTTGCCAGAGGCTCTTGCAATGTGTTAAAAATTATACCAGTTGTAGATGGATGTAATGATCTAGTGAGGTAGTCAAAGACTCCCAGTAACATCAGTTTACCACAGATTTCTGCAGTATTTTCTTTAACAGGTACTGTGAGTGTTTAAGGATGCATGCATATGTAACGGAGATGTGGGTGAATATGAATATCCATAGTTTACTGTAGTGGCTGGGTTCACAGCTTGTGCTACAAGTTTGCTTTTTCTCTGTTATGGCAAGTTGTGGTTTGCTCCCTCAAGAGGGTTTCTTCTGGAAGTTTTATAGTAGTTGCCTGATTTATGTAATTTTAAAATTAATAAGAACTCTTGCATGATGGTGATGTGCAAAATAATAGCCATACCCTTCTTTTGGTTGGCTTTTTTTTTCAGATTTTAACCTGTATTACACAATTTGACAAATAAACAGATACAACACAATAACAGTATTATTTTCCTTCTAGGCTTAGGGCTTCTGCTTCCTTACAGATGGGTTTACAACCCTGTAAGAGCAGGGCTAAGAATGTTGTTGGATGGATTATGACTATGCAGAAATGTCAGTAATATCCCCCTTGTAAAGGAGGACATAGTGTCCCTTGATGCACCTCTACTTGTGAGAATAAAGTATTTGAAAATACTTAGTCTTGTAGCACAGTCCTTCCAATTCCAGACCAAGACCCAGGAAAGATCCAGTCCTATGTTTTCACGACAGGTTTTAATTTTTCATATCTGTTAATGACTGTCTATTTACACAAAGTTCTGAGTAGGATCCTGTGTGTCAAGATATGAGTGTCAGTACTGATTATGCCAGACCTCTTTGTCTTTCCTGTTTCATATCATCTGGGGATTAAAAAGCTATCATCTCTTTATTTATGGGAATTGTTTTTGCCTCATATTAAGCCATATATTGTTATGTGAATAAGCAGTATGTAAATGGATAGATAATAAACACTGCTGAGAATGTGTGCATAGATATTGCCAAAATGGTCCCAGCCAAGAACTGTTAGTCATTAATTTTTCCTTCTCTTCCTTTTTGTAGGCTGATTTCCTGTAGTACTTTTTTTTATTTCATCACAGATTTTTATTGTTTAGCATATTTTGCTCATATATTCAACATATATTAAGGTACTTGCGTAAGAATAGGTCCTTGGTGACAATCAGCATGCTGCCATATATAAAAAATTAGCTTAATCCCTGGTATTGCAGTATTTGTTTACTTCTGAGGACTCCTGATTTCTCTGACTTTATTCCACTCAGTGCATGTTGAGGTAGCATCATGTTTATCCAGTGCAGGAGTATTTGGCCAGATTCCACCTGGTCCTTGTCACAGACACTCAGGAGCAAATTATAAAGATCACCATAGACACTTGATTTCTGTGTCTCACATGCTCATGCAATGGACATACTGCTCCTAATTACTTACAGTCCCTCTTGGCCAAAACCAAAAGCAAGTCTGGCTCCTGAATTTGAGTCTCTCCTTTGGGCAAGGAAAAAGGTAGATTTTGATTCCTGTGTGTATTTTTGTGTGAACTGTAGCAAACACTCTTTTAAAAAATCAGAAGTGTTGAATATAGTCACATAATTTCTGGGATTATTCTCTTGATACTGAAATAGACATTCAAGATTGTTAGTTTGTATAAACTAAAAATGTTCAATTCATTGTAATAAATGTGATTCCTTTTTAGTTAGCAGAATTATTTCTTTCAAGGAGACATCAATGTAGGCTCATATAATTTCAAAAGGTATAACATTTTTGGGGTAGGGATATTAAAGCAAATGGTGTTCACAGAGGGACAAAAGACATGAAGATAAGATTAATTTCAGATAGGAACCTAATTGTTCAGATACATTTGTGAAGTTTGACAAAGTAATTGTATAGCAAGTAAAAATCTTGTGGGATTGAATGATTTTACTAAGACTAGACCTACATAAAGAACATATTTTAAGCATTCAGGAGGGTAGATACGCATGAAACATTTATTTTTTCATTTCAGAGCCTCCAGAGCAACTTTATTTTTGACTTCAGAGAGAGCATCCACTTCCGAATAGCGACATAATACTGTCTTTTTTAAAAATTGCCATAACTGGCTTTCATGTCCTTAGCGAGGATGTCATGTTTAGGAAAATGATGATTCCCTCAGGACTGATTTCTCATTCAGTACTTCAAAAAATTATATGTCTCAAGGGAGCTCCTAAATGCATCATCAACTCCTTTTTTCCTTCTAGTCTCATTTGTTTTGATATTATGAATCTTATAATTCCCTAATGTATCATGTCAGGTTGCTGAAGTATATGATTTTGCTGCAACTGAGATGTGAAAGGAGGGATAGTTGTTTAGGGATTACTACTGCCCCTTGCTCAGATGTCCCAGCCACTTCAATACACGCTTTACATCCAGATTTTCTTGTTTATCTGGCAGTTCATTATTTAAGGCCAGCTTGTCAAAATAGGTTAAATATTCTTTGGGAAACATGGTTACATCTTTGAGACACCACAAATATTTTTAATATGAAAAGATTGGCTTGATAAGAGAAAAACGATAAACTTGCATACCCTAAAATACTTTCCTTTTTCATGTAGATTTCTTAGAGTATCAGTACACAAATGACAAACTTCATGGCAATAAAGTCCTGGAAAAGCCGCAGAGAGACACCAGCAAAACACTGAAAATGATTGCTGATGATTAGTTCTAACTACTTGACCTTGTGACATCTCCCCCAGATATATGACCAAGATGGGACACTGCAGCACTTTATCGATGGTGGAGAACCGAGTAAGTCAAGCTGGATGAGGTACATCCGATGTGCAAGGCACTGTGGGGAGCAGAACCTAACAGTGGTTCAGTACAGGTAAAGTGTTTTTTGATTTACTCAATGACACAAAATGGGGATGTTTTATCAGACTGTAAGTGTCACGAGTCCTACTGCCTTTGATTGCAAAGATGGTATCCGAGTTTTGGAGGGTGTGCTCGTGTGGGGCAGCACACGCGGGGTGAAGCTCCAGGGAGTGAGGGCAGCCCTGTGTCACTTGTGTGACCACCACACCACACCACACCACACCACACCAAGCTCTCTGCACTCTTTCAAACAGTCTCATCAGAAGCAAGCCAACACAAGCAGTCCTCCACCCTTAACAGAGATGCGTGTGTTATGTGAGGGGGAAAAGTGGCAGGAAAGGAATTTTGCACCCAGAGGCATCCTGAGGGTCAGTCACGGGGTCTGTGTACACCTAGGGCTTTTATGTTGAGTGCACCTGCTAGCCAAGTTCGCTAGAGCTTGTACCTCTTATGTTGCTGGCTAGGGAAAGCCAAAATATGTCGAAAAATGTAAAGAAATTACAGTGCATATTACTTTGTGCTTGCAAACAGATCCAGAAAACTCAGACAACACATTACGTAAATAAATGATCTCAGCTATAAACAAACCTTTTGCCTTAGAATCAGAAGCAACTTCTTGG
Organism: Pardalotus punctatus; assembly: GCA_013400915.1. Lineage (NCBI taxonomy): Eukaryota > Metazoa > Chordata > Aves > Passeriformes > Pardalotidae > Pardalotus > Pardalotus punctatus. Next base: position 49,560 of record VZTX01014861.1, read on the forward strand.
CCTTATTAAACGTGGTAGGAAGCACATCAAAGAATGCCCCTGGCTTGCCAGTCACAGTGAGCAATGATTTTTGCTGGTTGCTTTAGACAGTAAAGTTTCTTTTATTTAGGAAAAATCTTAAACTTATTTAAACTACCTTTAAAATTAAAAATAAAACATACAAAAGCAAGCGAAAATGAAATATATAAAGTTTGATTATCCCATAGGGATCCAATTTAACAATGGTAAAATTGTTCAATTGCATTTTCAACTTTTTTTATTCTCTGGCCAGTTGACTAAATAATGCTGCAGTTAAAAAAAATAGCAATCCTATTTATACATTACAAATCTTTTATTATGTACTTAAATATCTGCTATCTATAGCTAAAATACCATAGGATTTTAAATAAACACACTGGATAATGAATACAGACTGTTGCGATGAAAGAGTATTTTTGTAGGTATCTTGTGGACTATTTCTCAATGTGGTGATGTGTGCGTGCACTTATATATAAAAAAATAAGAAAAAAATATGCATACATATATATAGATGACAAACCTAAATGAAAAAGTGAGCATGAGAAAGTCATTACACATCTGTCAATATTAAGTGGATTTTACAACTCTCCTTTCATGATGGAGTTTTTACTTAGAGTTCCCTCTGTTGATCTGTTTTCGATTACTTCAGATCTTTATAAAATGAACTACAAAAACACAATTTAAAAAACTGGCATCTATCACCAGTGACTGCATCCAAGTGTAAGAAAATAGAAAAGTTGGACACTGAAAAACCAGCCTAATTTTTATTGTACATGGACGTCCTCCTCACAGAAAGTCAGCTGGTTTAAATTCATTCTGTTATGATTTGTAATATCTAAATGGAATTTTCTTCAAAGTGCTCTTGATTGATTGACCCTTAGCTGAACGTTTTGTTTTTATTTTGAGGCTGACAATAATGTTTGTTGGCATGTGTTCTGCTTCAACTGCGTTGGGACGCCATGAAGCTATCTTTATGAGTCATCCAACCACAATACTAAATACATGTCAGCAAAGGAAATATTATCCGAAAAGGGAAAAATCCCTTTGATGTACTTCAGCATGCAGAGATTTCTGCGAGTTTTGGAAGCTCTGCACACTTGTAAGGGACGGTGTACACTTACACTTTTTTTTCCCTGCCTACTCCAAGCCCCACAGACCACCCATTGCTCAAAAACAGTTCTGCTCTTTCAGCGGCAAAGTGTGTCATTTGGTTTTAGCACATTCATTTGCCGGGCTGCTGTGTTTATGTTAAGGGAAGCCAAACTGAGAGATGAAATGTTACAAGGGTGAAGTACAAAGTAGACTCAATTTTTCTCAAGTTAAGAGATGCCGGTAATTTATAGCACGGCTCCAATTTTCATTTTTATGTAACAGTGGAAAGAATTAACTAAATGCTTAGCTCTGGGAAGAAAGAGGGAGAAGAGGAGGAGAAGGAGGAGGGAAGATGAAGGGAAGACACAAAGGGGAGAGTTTTTGTCAGATATTCATAGAAGGCTAAGAAAACTGTTCTGCTTAGCTAGCAGTGCCCTCCTGAGACAGGGTGGCAGTAAGCGAGGAAAATAACAAGATAAATGAAATTTTTGCAGCTGCTAGTAAAATATTGAGAATCTGCACTTTTTTATTGATCTTTATGATCCTGTTGCCAAGAGCCACTTTGCGGTGACAAAATTTGTTGACAAGTGCATATCTCACTGCCATGAAAAATGTGGTAGAAGATTCTCCTTATGTCTGCAGTGTTATACAAGGAACAAATTGCATTGCTACAGCCAATTCTTTATAGAAAGTCTAAATTTAAGGCCTACCAACCCTAAACACTTTTATCTTGAACTTCAGAATAATGTTTGTAGCAATTCTTCACCCAGAAAACTGGTTGAGGCCTAACTTCTTTTTTCTTTTTTTTTTCTTTTTTTTTTGACTATAAGTGATTTTCTGCCTTACATAAGCCATTATAAAAAATGGTCATTTCTTGGTACTTTGACTGTATCATTTTGGAATGTAATCCTTCAGAAAGAGCGGACTGTTCCTCTTGTACATATTGAATTTCTATCCATCTCATAGGAGTGTGTTTTACTGTTCCATGTGAAGCATAAGAGAAAAGCCACTGCAAACTGATAAGATTTGTCTTTTATCTTGTGCCTGATTCTAATCTTACCGAGTTTTTGCTGCCATGTAAATCTGTTGACTGCAGAAGTATCATTCTGAAGCTATTTTCATCAGTGCAAGATTGGGATAAGGCTCTTGTTTTTGTGCTAAAGACATTAGGATTTTTCCCTTTTTTGCTCCTCAGTTCCTACTTCAGCGGTCTAGAAATACCCAGGCTTTTCTCACAGAAGCAATGTGATATCACATCTATGGTAACACTAATTGATAAATAATAAAAGATCATTGGCACTGCCCTCATATTTCATATAGGGGAAGATTTCATGGCTGCATGATCCGATTAACCCCAATTTTTTATTTCACCTAAGTCAAAATCTGTTTCTCTCAACAACCCAAGATCTCTTTTTGATGGTATATTACTTTCACAAAAGGTCACTTCACACTACTTCAAAGGTCTTGCTAAACGAACTTATTCACATAAAAGAGCTGTTGCCTATTTACACTAAAATATGTTAACGTTAGCTTAGATGACAATGCAAAGCTGTTTAAATGGCCCTACTTGCTGACCTGTGTGCACCACTCTGATGCTTATAATGTGTAAGAAAATATACCATTCCAAAATCCCCCTGAAACAGACATTGGAAGAAAATATCTGTATTTTCACACAATCTTGGTCCTTCTAAAACCTAAGTGTTTAATATATGCTAGGTTCAACTTGACTGTAAGGTCATTGTTAGCCTGTGCTACAGGAACAATCCTTTCTAATGATAGATTTGGGTTTAAAACAATCAGTAAGTTATCTTCAATCATTTAGTTATCTGCAGTAATGTTTCCAAAACAATGAATTTCTACTGTAATACTGTGTATTATAAGAGGAGAATGCTCTATTCCTAAATTATGCAATGTTTTCTTTTTCTCTTGATTAGGTCAAATATATTCTACCGGGCTTGTATAGATATCCCCAGGGGCACTGAGCTGTTGGTGTGGTACAATGACAGCTACACATCTTTCTTTGGAATCCCTCTCCAGTGCATTGCACAAGATGAAAATTGTAAGCTTCTTCCTTTGCTTTTCTACCTGTGTAGACCATGATTCCTCTTTCCTGCCTAATCACCTATATTCCTAGAGTTTTTTGGAGGGTGATCCATCCCTGGAAGTTCAAGGATGGTCTGGATAGAGCTTTGGGAAACCTGTTCTGGTGGTGTACCTGCCCATGGCAGGGAAGTTGGAACTAGGTGATCTTTAAGGTCCCTTCCAACGAAAACCATTCTATGGTTCTCTGATTCTATGACATTAAACAAAAATGGTTGTATATTTAAGGTAAGCTGATCCACTTAAACTGTGCAAAATTATGGTATGGTTAGAATCACTCTTCTGTATAAGTGATTAATTAGCCTATTGTTAACCAGTTCACTTGATTCTCCCCATTGTTACCAGACCTATCACAACACTGTCTTGACAAAAAAGTGATGCATTGCAAGCTCACTGGGCCTCTGTTAGTGATTCTTTGTTCTGTTTTCACTGACCATGTTGAGAAAAGTTTTGATTGACTGAATTTAATACGTTAGATCCTTGTGGTTAAACATAAAAACCTGCTTTTGAAAATACAAACAGTGTAGGTACCCTGAAATGGCAATAAACCTCTATTCCATCCTGACCACCCCCATTTTCATCCATTTTTTACCTGTTCTCAATATTTTATTTTTAGTTTTCTAGGAATCCTCATGAAAATAAATATGCAACTTAGACACAATCTAGTGCTGGATACCTTTGTCTATAATGGAAATGGGTGATCCAGGCACAGCCTTCAGTTTTACTGCTTGTGTGTGGGACTTGTGTAGAGCTTGCATCCAATTGGCAACTACATGTATCTATGTAGTAGAAGAAAACAATAATGGACTCATTGACTTTGGCCTGAAGTAACCCTGTGACAGCCCACGCTTAATCATTATATATAAGATGTATGTTTTTAGTCCTGTGCTTGGATACTTAAACAGGATGAACTGCTAGGATGAACTAGTGTCTTGTAGCAACTTAAATACTGAATCACGCAGCAATTAAACAGCGAGATAGCAGGGATTAAACTGTCAAAAATAAACATGCTTTCCCATCTTGAGTTTTCAAATCTGTGGGGCTTGAGAAAAGTTTGAAATAAATTTACTTACTGGCAGAAATATTTGCTGATGAAAGTCATGCTCTGCAGTGTACAATATAGAAATATTATTTTTTCTTTCATGAACTGAAGACTACAGAAACTTTATTTGAAAAACAAAGCACTATGGTTAAAATTTCTAAATATTGTCACTTGCTAATTTGCTGTGAGACAAACCAGACTTTCATCCACAGAGACATTGACATGAGTCGATGAAATTAATCTCTGACCATGGAGCCATCTGCAGACTGGTAGAGGACTTAAGTCCCACTTAAACTCCCAGAGTATTCCTTCTGTTTATCTTCTGCACAAGGGTATTGTCACCAGCACAAGTTCTGCCTATATTCCTTAGGTCTTTAGTACCGTGATATCATTGCTTCTGTGGATTTTTATGAGTACTATCTAAAGAAAACAAAACAAAACTAAACTAAACAAACAAACAAATAAAATTATCTGCTTCTGAGTGTATTGGGGCAAAATGATAGTATACAAATTGCTCCTTGTACTGAAGATACATAAAGATGTCTTATACATGTGGAAACTTGCAATAGATAGCTCCATGGATATAACTCTATTTAGGAATTAAATTCTCAGATACTGCAAAAAAGGAATAGATTAGGAAGGACCACAACTGATGTAAATTAAATAGCTTGTAATAATATAACATTGGAATAATTATGATTGCTCATTATTAGAACATAACTTTGAAGCAACTGACATGATTTAAGATATTACCAAATATTAATTTGTGTTATATTTTTTAATATTAAATAATGTTGGCTGATTCCAGCTTACAACTGAAATTTAATACTCATACTTGCTCTTAGAAATCTATTGTCATGGCTTATGAAAACGGAGTTGTAGTTTCTAATCAGCAGTTTAGTACATGTTATGTACCTAATTTTAGATACATGCTTTGAAACACTTTGTGACAATAACTAAACTTGTGTGCATAGACATATATATATTTAACATATTTAATCAAAAGATTTCCATTAAAATATCTCATGAAGTGTGTTAAAATTAGAAAACGTTGGAAGTTACTTGGCCTAGGTGGCCTAAATTATGGTTTTTTTTGCATTGTGGTGCAAGTTTTGTCAGCTGACTATTTTTCCACAGGACCCTTGCCTCATTCACTGTATGATCTACATGGCTCTCAAGGTGTGAGGCAGCTGTTCAACTTTCTTCTACTCACTTGACCTCCTGCTTTTCTTATCATGCAACATTCAAATTCAGGACTAAATCACTTCTTTGTGAACAGCATATTGCATTGGTTGCTGAAATATCTGAGTGCCTCATAAACGATAGTTAATTGATGATGATATGATTGCAAACAATTTTCATGGGACTTGAAAAGATTTTTATGCCTGTTTTGTAGGTGGGAAACTGATCCACAAAGATGTCTCTGCCTACACTTTGCAGGGTCTCATGATGATCTACCTGCTACTAACCTTGAGCATAAGAGACATGGTGAAGTCCCTGGCTTCTTGCTGCATTGGCAGTGTGACAATTTGTGAGATGTAATAGCATAATGTCCCTAGAGCCCACCCTTTTGTAGGATAAGGGAACTATTGCTGGACTACATATTTAGTCCCTGTTGTATCTCAAGGGGTGTACAACCAGGGATTTTTTTCTCCATGCTCTCAAAATTCATGCTTGTCTGTGATATAGCAGTCAGACATGCTGACTGCAACATGCAGAGTCAGGGTATCACAAGTGGTGCAGCTTTTTCTTTCAGATGACAATCCCATTGTACAATAAATGTATATCACAGTCAGGCTTCTCCAGGTCCTTTCATCTCAGACACTCCCTTGCATGAATTTTCATTTCAGTGTCACAGAATCAGCACCATCCATTCAGATCACTGTCTCATTCAAGCCCTTCTTTTCTTTTTTACCCCTTTTTTTTTTNTCTCTCCCAGAATTGTGTTAGTTTTAAAAAGGCATAAAAAGGATCTTATTGACTTTTCTTGTTTTCTCCCAGTGAATGTCCCTTCGACTGTAATGGAGGCCATGTCCAGACAAGACACCCTACAGCCATTTAATAAAAGTAACAAACTATCCCCTGCCACTCCACAGCGATCCGTAGTATTTCCACAGACTCCGTGTAGCAGAAATTTTTCTCTCCTGGATAAGTCTGGGTCCATCGAGTCAGGATTTAACCAGATCAGTGTCAAAAACCAACGAGTTCTTGCAAGCCCAACTTCAACAAGCCAACTAAATTCTGAGTTCAGTGACTGGCATCTTTGGAAATGTGGGCAATGCTTTAAGACTTTCACCCAGCGGATCCTCTTACAGATGCATGTGTGTACGCAGAACCCCGACAGGTAAAGCCCAGGCTCTCTTTATTTCTGTATCTACTGATAGCCAGATCCACTGCTTTCTTCTTTTATCAAGCTGTTATCATTTTCAAAACCAAACCATTATTATGAGGAGCCTGTATGACATAATTCATCTGCAGCTGTGTGAAGTAAGCTGATAAAAACTATTGCTTGGCTTCACTATTTGTAAAAGCATTTGGTGCCTAAATGTGCAGATAAAAGGAAATAGCTAAGGATATAATCTTGTTTTTAGAATGGTTTGGTACATCTGATGGAGGCAACAAAATAGAATGAAAATTTATGAATATCATAGATGGAAAAAATGAGGTCAAGATAATTAAAAGTCTCTCTGTCTTCCAAAGATAATCTAACTTGCTGCTCAGTGGCTGTTACAGTCATTTCAGGGTTCACCTATAGTGTGCAATGCGTATGAACTTAATTAAGTACTAAGAGGTAATGAATTGGAATTTTTTGCTTAGTACTATTTTTCTTCATAGCATGCAAACCCATAAATCGTACAAAGCTGTCAAAAGGAAATACCTACTCCACCAGTGATGTGGAGGAAAACAGATGCCACTTATTCAATAAACTAATATCCACACAGAAGAAAAATGTTGACTAGATACCTCAGAGTCAAAGTTGGTTTGAAAGTTTGTCAATACAGAATTTTATGGCTGTGAACTGAGGATGAAATTTAGCTGAACAAGTGAATTAAAATTTCAGGTACTCTGACCGGTGCACAGTAAATATAATGGAACCATTATTTATGAATCAAAGCTGGTTTATTTGACAATTTTGATAGCTGGCAGGACAAAAGACAAAAATCAAATTAATTAAATAAAAAAGGCTGCCCGTGTTTTGTCTCTTCTTCAGCTGTGAAGATTTGAGCAGAACAGCTGAATCCCTGGAAAGTTGCTCTAAAAGCAGCATTTAATTGTGAATTACAGTTAACAAAACACTACCAAAAAATAGCAAAGAGTGAGTCTGTGCATGTGTTTGTGTGCATGTCTATGTCTCTTTGTGTATTTGGCTATCTAAATGTACACATGTGCTTGTGTGATTCTATGGGTGTGGAGATACTAGAGAATAAGTCCATTTTTCTGGTAATAATGCCAAGCATGATAAGGGCTAACTAGATTCCAAGCAAATCTTCATAGAAATTAAAGAAATGGTAATATTGTGAATGCAAACAAGCCCTTTTAACATTTACTGAATTTTGTGCTGGTTTTAAGAGAAGAAAATGCCTTGCTAAGGAAGCTGCAGGACACAACCGGTAATTTAAGAGTCACAATGCAGAATATTGGTCCTGAAAGGTCCACTCCCCTAAATTATAATGCACTCTCATGTTTCCAGTATTAAAGCATCCTAAGCATACTGTAGAGCATAAACCGGTACATCAGTCTGTAAGAGTCTAGAGACTAGGAAAGGCATGTTTTGAGGTTGTCCACATATTTTTCCATGATTCATCTGTGTGAATCAAGTGTGACACCTAGATTTCATCCTTTACTTGAACCCGTGTCTTCCTTTATGAAGAAGCAAGTTGCATGTAATAGTTAGTGCAAGGAGAGTCTCTCTTAGTAGCACTATTCTTCAGTCTAAATGACAGTTAAATATTCATTTTGTCAGAGAATGAAAATGAGAATAAGTCTGTCTTACCATAGATCTTTCATCTTAGCAGTGAGGGATTCAGTTTTTTTAATTAATTTAATTTATTTTTATTTATTTATTCTCCTAAGCATCTTGTGTCTAATATTGTCTGAAACACAGACTGGATTTTAGGTCTTCACTCTTAGAAGTGAACATCCTCATTAGCAGGGTGCTAATTCATGATGTCTTACCTCTTAGTCTTTCCTGTACCTACCTAGCTAGCAGCTTGCACAAGAAAGTGTCGAGCATTGGCAGCTCAGAATACCCTAGGAACTCATCTTGCTATGTTTAAGGTCATTGCAATTCATTCTGTGTTTGAAATTATAATAACAGTTACTGCAGGATTTGGGTTCTCATAACCCAGTTTAGAAATCATTACAGTTTGAGCTGACATCACAGGCAGATTTTTGTCTTTTAGCAGGCACATTATTTAGTGACATAGTGTTTATAAAAATTTGCTTTTGGTTTCTTAAACATAATGTATTTCTCTAGATGAAAAATTTTTAGTGTTGCACAAAATTTCGGGGAGACAGGAAAGTAAGGTATCATTTGTGAAAAAATACCTGCTTGGCAGCCCAAATTTTGAATGCAACTCTCTGTGTTTTATTTTCTCAATGACATCTGCAGCACCACTCCAGCTGATAAGCAACCCCTCATTCATTGTCAGCAATTTGTGAGCACACCAATCATTGTATCTTCGATGTGACTGAAGCAGCAGGGCCTGTCATCTCTAGGAAATAGATTTTGGTCTATCAGTTCTGGCTTAGTACTTGTTTTCCAACAATGCTGTGCAGGGAAAGTGTCTTTGAATATATACAGGAGTCAGAATCACAGTCTGAAATTTGAGACAAGCAGACTACTTGAAGCTTGAGAAATCCAAACAAAGGTAATACAACAACTTAGATTAAGAAAGCATCTAAATGAGAGCAGACATGAAACAGGCAATAATATGCATAATTCCATGAAGTAGCAAGGAATAAATTGCCAGATCACATCATAAATAAAAATAATTTAAAAATATTATTAATCCCAAATAGAAGAAATTATTAAAATCATCTGCTGTGTTTGTTGTTTCATTTTAAAGTGAAGATTTTAATTTATATTACCTTTTAATTATTTACTGGTTTACTTATATTTTACTTCTCCCTTTCCACTGAGTTTCTTTTTTAGCTTTTTACATTTTGTAGGACTTCTCTTTGAAATTAATGGCAATTGGGGTTCAAGTGGGTGTGGGAGGCAGAAATTTAAATCTACAAAATCTTGAATTCAGCCACCTTCTGAGTCTTTGAGACTTTATTTAAGCCTTGACCAGACAGAAGCAGTTTGAGCAAATATTTCTGGAAGCAAAAGTGGAAAATCTACTTTTGTGGGGTTTTTCTGTTTATTTTGTTTGAGTGGTTAAAATTTTTAAATTTTTTTTTAAAATTTCCCTCCTTCTATTGAAGAAATTCCCAACAATTATATTTGAGGGGCTCAAAAAGGAGGTAACAAAAACTTTATAATGGTGAAAACTTTTTAGAGCTGTTGGTTTAGTAGTTTTTTTAACAGTAACAACTTTTCTGATAATGACACAGTGTTTTTAATGATGTCACTCTTACATCTCACTATGATCACCAGAGTCAGGATACATTGGTGTTGAGGGAAGGCAGAAGCCTTCAGTTCTCAAGAATTCTGTGTGGCATGTGTTCATGAGCAACCTGTACCTCTGTGTGATATGTGTTCTCATTGATTGCCGTGTATTCAAGTTGATAACCTGGGGGATAGCACACTCCAGAAGTGCGTTTATGGATGACAGATTTGGGGTGTGATCTGGCACTTGCAATTCTTGTTTACTCAAAAATGTTATTATGCTTATGTTTTGTTGTATCACCTCAATATGAAACAGTAAGTGTTTTTTTGTTGTTTGGTTTGGTTTTGTTTTGTTTTGTTTTGTTTTGTTTTGTTTTGTTTTGTTTTGTTTTGTTTTTCTTAATGGGAAGTTGAAGTTGCCAGTTTAATAGACCTTTTTCCTAAGGTCATAGCTTGGTCCATTTTGTGTTTATATTTTCTTTATAAATTCTGTGTCTCTGACCTTGATGTTCTCCCCAAGTCCATTAATTAACTTTAACCTCTCCAAAACAGACTTAAAAATAATATCTGTTGTGAGCAAGAATTGTCTATTTCTGTTTGCTGAGTACTCAGTTAAAGTAAACTTTATGCTGAATTTAATACTGGTTCTTGCATAATCTTTTAATAAAGTTTTGCAAATGCCCAGTACTCCAGGCTAATAACAATTGTGTGTGTGTACGGGGCAGCAATGGTCCCTGACAGCTTCAGAAGCTTGAACATTGCCTGCATGGATGAACATGGAACCCCTGGATAAATTCAAAGACTAAAAAGGAAGCCTCTAGAGGATGGAAGCACAGGCAGATAGCCTGGGAGATATACAGATTGTCTAAGCAGTCAGGGGTCTGTTTCAGAAAGCTGAGGCCCCAACATGTGGGCAGGGATATCTAGGAAAACAAAAGCTTCTGTTACATTTGTGATAGAAGAAGACTAGGGAAAATGTGGGCACTCTCCAAAAGGAAGCGGGAGGGCTGGTGGCATGGGACATAGAAAAGGCTGAGGTAGGCAATAATTTCACTGGCAAATGTTCCAGTCACAGCACCCATGTCACAGAGGACAAAGGCAGCGACTGGGAGAATGAAGAACTGCCTTCTGTAAAAGAGCAGGTTGAAGACCATCTAAAGAACTGGGAGATGCGGAAGCCCATGGGGACTGCTGAGACGCATGTGCAGGTCCTGAGAGAACTGGTGGATGAAAGGGCTAAACCACTTCAAATCTGTCATATTTGAGAGGTCATGGCAATCTGGTGAAGTTCCTGCTGGCTGGAAAAGGGGTAACACATCCTCCACTGTTAAAAAGAAAGACCTGGAGAGATACAGGTCCGTCAGTCTCACGCTGGTACTTGGCAAGAACATGGAGCAGATCTCCCTGGTGTCTATGTTAAGGCACATGAAAAATAATGTGGTGACTGATGAGAGCCAACACATTTCCACTAAGGGTAAATCACGCCTGACAAATTTGGCAGCGTCCTACAATGGGTTTACAGTGTTGGTGAATACGGAAGAGAGACTCATCTACCTGGATTTGTGCAATGTGTTCAACACTGTAACATGCAACATCCTTGTATCTGAAGTGAAGAGACCTGGATTTGATGGCCAGACCTCTCAGTGGATAAGGAATTGGCTGGAAAGTTGCACCCAAAGGAGTTGTGGTCAGCAGCTCAATCTCCGAGTGGCAACCAGTGATATTCCTCAGGGGCCAGTATTTGATAGATGCTGTTTAACACAGCAATGTTTGTCGGTGACAGTGGGATTGAGAGCACCCTCAGTGAGTTCCCTGATGACACCAGGCTGTGTGGGACAGGTGACATGCTGGAGGGAAGGGATGCCATCCAGAGGGACCTTGGCAGGCTGGAGAGGTGGGACTGTGTGAACAACATGAAGCCCAACAAAGGCAAGATAAAGGTCTTAAATGTGCGTCAGGGCAAACCCAAGCACAAACACAGACTGGGAAGAGAATGGACTGAGAACTGAGGAGAAGGACTCGAAGGTGTTGATAGATAAGCTGGCCCTGAGCCAGATGTGCACTCACAGCCCAGAAAGCCAAACACGTTGCATCCAAAGCAGCGTGGGCCACAGGTGATTCTCCCCCTCTATTCAACTCTTGTGAAACCTCACCTGAGCACTGCATTCAGCTCTGAGGACACCAGCATAAGAAGGATGTGGATCTNGAGAATGGACTGAGAACTGAGGAGAAGGACTCGAAGGTGTTGATAGATAAGCTGGCCCTGAGCCAGATGTGCACTCACAGCCCAGAAAGCCAAACACGTTGCATCCAAAGCAGCGTGGGCCACAGGTGATTCTCCCCCTCTATTCAACTCTTGTGAAACCTCACCTGAGCACTGCATTCAGCTCTGAGGACACCAGCATAAGAAGGATGTGGATCTCCTAGAGAGAGAGCCCAGAGGAGAATCCCAAAGATGATCATAGGGACGAAGACAGGTTGAGAGGGTTTGGGCTGTTCAGTGTGGAGAAGAGAAAGGCTCGTGAACAATTTATATGAGACTTCCAGTACACATGGAGGCTTGCAAGAAAGCTGGAGAGAGACTTTTTGTGATGAATTTAGTGATAGAAGATAGGATAATGGCTTTAAACTGAAAGCGGGTAAATTTAGATTGGATGTAAGAAAGAAGTTCTTTAGTATGAGGGTGGTGAGACAGACTGGAAATTTTCTCGGAGAAGCCATGGATGCCCCATCCTGAGAAGTGATCAAGGCCAAAGAGGATGGGGATTTGAATGGAAGGTGTCCCTGCCCATAGCAGGGGGGTTGAAACAAGATGATCTTTAAGGCCCCTTTCAACACAGACCATTCTATACATCTGTGATCCTGTTGGGTATTTACTTAGTCCTCAACAGGGAGAAAACTTTCAGACACATGCCAGTCTCTTCTTTCAGCTGGTGCATGTCTAGCTCTTTCTAAGGGAAAAGATTTACAGTGCTGTGCTATTTGGCTCTCTGGGCTGAGCGTGTTTCAATGACAGAATTACAAGTATTCAAGAACTCACTCTTACAAACAATTTTTCCTCTATGAACTGCACTGAGATTTCATATGCCCCTTGAAAGACAGCAAATTCACTTCTGAAGAAGCCACATTAAAAAATCTATTCATCATAAAGGAAATAATTTGAAAATGCAGTGGAAAATAATGATTGGATTTTTCAAGATCCTAATAATTCAAAGAATTAATAATTCATGATGTAGAAAATAAGTTTATAGTGGTTAGATATACTTGGGAGTCAGAATTTGGAAAATATATTGTTTCAGCAGAAGAATAGTAAAAGACAAATAAAGCTATGTCAGTTTTGCTAAATTAAAATCTAAAAAGAATCAATCTAAATGTACAGATGTCTGTCAGTAGCTATTCCAGATGAAAGGATACGGATTTTTCTATTCTCTTACCATGCTTCGTACGCGTTAAGGGTTCTACATCCCCTTCACAAAGCATGAACCTCAAAGCATGAGGTTCAGTAAGCCTTACAGAGGAACATGAGTTTTGTACTGGTCCCATGCATTATGTCGTTTCACCCAGAAAAATATCAGCTGCAAAAGTAAGAATATTTTAAGACAGGAAAAGACATCACCAAAGGGCAAAATCTTTCAAGGGATTGTATAGCTTAGAGAGCAAAATTTATTCCTTAGTGTTTTCATTTTGAAAAATGTGATTTGCACAACGCGGAAAAGCTCAAAATATAAATTACCACAAAACCTGAAGACTGTTACATTAGAATTGCTCTCTGAATATCACTTTAGATGGCCCGTGTTCCTGTAGTGGGCCATCATATAGCCAAAGACTGTATGATTAAGGTCTCTAGAAAAAGCTGGTGGATTCTACACGTCAGTAAACCCAGGTATCTTAACAGTGATGCATGGGATTACTGACAACAGTGTAATTTTTCCAACAGGAATATTTACTTCTGGGTAAATAGATTTCCTTTCTTTAAGCTTGAAAGGAAATATGTATAGCTAAAAGTCCCCATCTAACTATGTGTTTAATAAGAAACATTATAACTGCTTTTGATGGCTCTCAGAACATCATTCTTATCTGCGCATTGCTGTAATCAGTTTAGCTGTTCTTAACTGTAAATTAGAATTACTATCTGGCAAGATTTTCATTCACATGGATCAAAATGAAGCTCAAGAAGGTACAATACATATACTGGTTATTCCACAGAAATAAGTTTTTCTGAGCTAGGCATGCATTCAGTCCAGCAGTGGATTTTTGAAAGGAAAACTTATGACGACCAACATTTCTGTCACTTTGTCCCTGTTCCTTCTGTCTGCAAAACTCTGTTATAGCGAGGTCACCATCTTAATTCATTGTCCCAGTGCAGACCAAAGTGATGGCAGAAGACACAACTGCCACATCAAAGGCAGACGTGCTCTGCCCATGTCAATGTACTCACTGAACCGAACACTGTTCATGTTCAGTCCTTCAGCACTGCTTTCATTTTTTTTGAAAAATAACATATTGATTTTATTTTCTTCCAAGAAAAAATTTCTGAGCACAGTGAAATGGTTACCAGAGAACAGAATGATAACTTTTCTACTTATTGAATTACATACTTTTTTTGCTCTTGGCAAAATAGCGTTATCCAAAAGTTGTCAAAAGTTGGCATATTTAAATCTGCTATTGCAAAAATTAGAGCATTTTAAAGCTGTTACAGTATTTGAAAACATTTGTAGGTTCTCTTATTAAAATGAACTTTGCTTAATGTGTGTCATGTACCTAAGCTTTAAAAGAATTACATGTTTTAGTATTAATCAATATTACCTGTGTATAAACTGGATAAAAACATCCCCTGCAAAGAGAGGGCTAATGTCTTTAATAGTTTTTCTTCCAAGATGTGGATGAATGGGAAAAATGCATTCAAAGTGACCTAACAATAGGTGGTCTTTCACAGGGCTTGTTTTCTTGAGCATAAGCCAGTGAAGTATATTATGAGTACTTTGCAAAGAAGATGTTTATTTTGAGCTGGTGTAGGCAGTGAACTAATACTGTTTGGCATCACAATGTTCACTTATATCTATTTTGAAATTTTGAGTGTTTACAGACAAGTTACAGTGTGAATTTTTGCTGCATTAAATTAATAGCATTGACTGTTAAAAAAATAAAAGATTAATTGGTTTTATGTAGCATTGCATCATTTTTTGTGGTTGCTGTTAAAAATAGATAACCAGAGGCTAATAGATGTTAATGGTCCCCTTCACTATTAAAAAAAATCAATGTTTCTTGGATACGGCATGTATTACTGCATTATTTTGTTTAAAAGTGTTTGATTTGAAAATACCCATACAAGTAAGTCTGCATTCACAGATCATCTTTGTTTTACCAACTCCTGAAATTTTATGCCAAATTTGATAAATATTTTTTTGTGCAAATTAACTTTGCACTCCAACAAAGGTGAAAACTGGACATGCAACTACTTCTCTTCCAGTAAGGGAAACAGATAATAATTTTGTTGGTTTTTTTTTTTTTAAATATTATTTTATATATATCTGTGTATCTTTAAGGGCCACATCATCTAAATTACCTTTCCACAGCTTTTATATATTACTTTCAAACTTGTTGGAGAGTAGTTAGATTTTCAAATGCAAGTAATTAAAATTGTAAGCCATTGAGTTATTGATGAGTACCGAGCTATTAATCAAGCTAAAAAATTCTACAATCAGGGTTCAGTGCTCTGAAGCACTGTAAAATAATAGTATTTGTGTTCAGTGATGCAAGTAGCCACAATTAAGCAGTTCACTTGACAAATGAGATAGTTCACTTTATTTTGCACTTAATTGAATTGTACATGCCTGGTCACCATTGTCTCCTTCCCTTAGTTTTGGTTACTAGCCATTTAAACATATACATTTATTACAGAGAGAGCAATTAAGTTGTGTTGGCCACTGGCTCTGGAAACACAGACACCAGGAGTTAAAATATTGTGTAGGGTAAAAATCATTATTATCCCTCCAGAAAAAAATCTTAATTTTCTTAACAAAAAGTCTGATAAGCATTTAGGACTCTGTCACTAACTTAAAACAAATGTGAAACATAAAAAGAACCCCCGTAGGATGTTGATATTAAATCACTTTTACCAAAGAGAAGTGTATAAACATGGTTTCTTGGCACTTATTTTCAGTTTAGAATTTTAGCATTTCAGTAGACCAGTCTCACATTCCTGTCTTGTATCCTTTTCTTTATGTGTTTGCAGTCTGCTTGCTATGATTCTGGATTTGTAACATATCAGTCAGTTTTGCGTGCTTGTTTGTTATGTTTACTTTTAACAAAATGTGTTGTTGAAAACATGAGTTCTTGGTTTCTTTCAAGATCCCCAAAAAAGGCATTTTCAATCTGGATGGAAAAAAAATATTACTAACATCCAAAGATTTTCAACAGAAGTAAGAAAATAGAAAGATAATTGTAATACAGTGGTTATTTTTTCCAAGTCTCTTATTGATATAGGTGATTTCTAAAAACCTCCAAATCAATAAAAGGAATTTAATTGTGAATAGCTACAGAATACAGCTAGGGTACACACACAACAATCAGACATGCATTTGTAGGTAAAACTGTAACTGGCCCCAAGAGACCGAGGATATCGTGAATCCCTTAGTTCTGATGCGCGTGGACCTTTTTTGTTGGCAAGGGAGTACTGTGTTGAGTTTGAGATAATTAAAGCGGGCATATGATGCACAGTACAGGCTCACCAGTTTGCTGAATAACTGTTTGTGGGCCCCATAGGCTCTCAGCTAATTCCTCCCCAAGAATTTCACATTTGTTAAAGACGTTGTGACGTTTTGGGCACGTGTCTCCCAAGAAAGACCCAGACAAGTGGGTTCTCTCTGGAAATTGCTGGGAAGATCAGGAGCTCTCTCCCGTATGGTTTCCTGCTCTTGCCAACAAAAGGCACTGATGGGATGCTCTTTCTCCCTCCCGTTTCAGGCCCTACCAGTGCGGTCACTGCTCCCAGTCGTTCTCCCAGCCCTCAGAGCTGAGGAACCACGTTGTCACGCACTCCAGCGACAGGCCTTTCAAGTGTGGGTACTGCGGTCGTGCCTTTGCTGGGGCCACAACACTCAACAATCACATCCGGACACACACTGGGGAAAAGCCCTTCAAGTAAGTACTTGGAGCCAGCAACCTTTGCCAGCTGAGATTAGCGAGGGAAATGCATTGCTGCTGTTCACTAGTGTTGCCAGCACTCGGCAGAGGTTCCCTTGAAAGCCAAGGGTGGACCCTGAGGTAAAACAGGCAGTGATGCTGTTAAAATCAGAATTTATATGGGTTTAGTTTTGGGTTTAGTTTTGGGTTTCTTGAAAGTCCTGCACAATTTTCTGTTCTTTTATGATACTTTGATTGTTTTAATTAAGTGGCAAGATGTTGCCAGAGAGCCATAGCTGAAAATATGATCAAGACTGGGACAGGCTATGCTGTAAGAACATTAATATAATTATTTGATGTCTAAATGCTGAGGTAGATGGAGTTTCACTTAAAAGCTAATTTGGCTCTGGCTAAATATGGGGGAGAAATATACACCTTTTTTTAGTCTCAGATTTACTGGCTAGGAAATGTAACTCTGGCTTGTGGCATAAGTTTTGAAAGATCATAATAATAAATTGATAGTGTTCGGCTGCCCAAGATACAAGAAAAAAAAAAAAAAGAAACCTGATAAAGATGATTTTACATTAAACAGACTTCATTAATTTCTGCAGTTTCTAGTAACTGATATTAAAGCTAAGCCCATACCAGTCTCAGAAAGTCTCTCAGTGCTCACCTCCAGCCATAGCACAGCTGATCCGGGTGCATTTTACTTTTTGTCTTGCAAGACTCTGCCTCCCTAACAGGAAGTGTTCTCCAAGGCAGAAGAAATATTTCCCATACCTGCATCTTTGTCTTTGCTCAGAGTGTATATTTATATTGTAACTGGAACAATCTCTCTATATGTATTGCTATCACTTCTTTTGGAACCTTCCTGGATGTTCCTAGCAGAAATGGGAATAAGTCTAGAAGAAGGTTTGTGTCTCTCCCAGTTCTCCAAGTGCTGTCTGTTCTCTATCTACTCTTTTCTCTTTGTCGTTTTCTTTTCTGCTTTTGCCAAACTGTGTTTTTGATCTGGTTAATGTAAAAGAGCTCAGCCACAGGGCATGTCAGAAGCCCTCATAACGAGCCTGACAGAGATACTGATGAACATGTTTTGCCTCCATATAAGGCTGGAAGGAGGCATGGCCTCCATACATGTCTCTGCTGGGGCAAGGAGACAGAGCCAGGAACAAAATGCTGCATGTCCAGTACAGGAGAACTTGCATAGCAGAAACCATGGCTAGGATAGTGTGGTAGGAGGAAAAACATGGAAACTCAGAACATCTAAATATCGACTTCTCTTGAGCCAGTCTGTTGAATGCTCAGAGCCCATAAAAAGTGAGCCAAAAATGGTGTGAGCAATCAGATTGATTTTATCTAGTTGCTGTGTAAATAGATTTTAGTAATTAATGGAAGAGGTTTCCAGGTCAAAATGGAAAATAGATTTCGTTTAATGTTAAGGTGTTACTTATGTGTAACCTTGTTGACTCCACTTAATATTTTTCCTTAACATCCTGTTTTTGTCATGTTTCCAATAGATCTGCTATTTCGCCCCATTTAGAGTCATTATTTTTCCCCTTTGGTTTAATTTTTTTCCCCTTTTCCAAAATGGGCTTGATTACAGCACAATTTCATTTGTGAAAGAGCTTCATGTATGTACTACAATCTACCAGTGGTCTGGGATTTGTTTGTTTTAGATTTTTGGTTTTCTTTTTGTTTTGCCCTGCTCATGTGGACGTATTTAAGTGTTCCAGGATGTATCTGACTATTCCTTAAGTTGCAGGACAGTGCAACAAAAAAAATGTGTATGCTTTTTACTGCCTCTTTATGATGTACGGCATCCTTTCAGTCTTGCAAGGTATTAGTTTAATTTCTTCCTTAAGCACACAAAACACTAGTACCATTTTGTCTCTGAAAGGCTTGTTGAAGTATTTTCAGTAAGCTGACTAGCAACTTCACATGAAGCTAAAACTGGAGCTGCAGATCTTCCTGTCCCTGCTAATCAGATAAGAGGACACATAAGCCTTGATCCTGCAAGGGATCTGTTCAAAAGGGCAGATTTGTCTCTCACACAAGACTGTTGCATTTGAGAGAGGAGGGGCAGAAAACTTATCCAGAAATAGATCTACTATCTCTTCTGGGGGAAAAAAGAGAGAGCTGCAGCTCATCTTGATGTCTCATCACCGTTTAGATCCTCCTTTGGAAAAGGGGTGCGCAAGACCTGGTATTAAGAATGTTTAGGAAAAAACCCTCAACAAATTCTAGTAATCAAGAACCATAAATAGAACAAACAACATTTCTGTCTCTGGATCATGCAATTTAGATTTAAACTGTTTGTTTATGAAGAAATTATGAAGTGTGAATTTCCTAAAAAAAAGCAAAATAGGAAATCCACTGATACAGTGTTTCTGTACCTCAGAGAAGTTTGTATTTGTGGTGAAGTGCACACTTCTGTTAATTAATATTTTTAATACTAGAAAGAATTGTCATGCATGGATAGTGATAAATTACTTAAATTCCAGCTAAGTTATTTTAAAAATAACAAGTATAATTTTGAAGGTGTTACTAAGTTCAATTTTAAATGTGCTTCTGCTGTGAATGCAATCTCATGATTCCTAATGCAAGTATGATAGCTATGTTCATAAATGGTGTACAGACAAATTACAGTGAGCATGGATTAAGTAATCAATGTTAAACACTAAGTATGTTTGTATGCGTATTATCTCCTGAAGCTGGTTTTAACAATGGTGAACACATGGTGACAGTATTTTAAAAAATACTTCAAATTAGTTGCTGTGTAAGAGGAAGTTTGGGATTGGTTAAAAAAGCTTTTTCTGAAAGAAGGCATTTTCTTTGTAGGTCCTAGGTAACTTTGGATGTATGGTGGAAGATTTTCTATTTGCTTTTCATTAAGATAACAATGTTAAGTGAGGTTATCTGTAGTCAAAGCTTTAGCTGAATTGCCTGGACTGCAGGTCCAGTTAGGAGGGCTTTCTTTTCATGTCATCACAAGCTATCAAGGCAGCCTCACCACTGTAAAGTTTTTGTGTATTCTTATCTTACTGAAGTCTCCACTATGGCTGCTAGTCTGGGAACAAAGCTCTTAAGTAAATTAAAATGTAGGAGAAAAAGGAAAATTATTTGTCACCTCCCTCCTCTTAAATTTTTCTCACCCCTCCCTGCTTCCATTTCAGCAAAATTAAAAAATAGTATGGGGACTTGCCTGAAGAATCTGGGTTTTTCAAAGATCTAATGTTTAAGAGTCAACTCAAATGAATTAAGAGGAAAGATTCTTTCAGTTTGCAAGAAGTCACATGCTTTTCATCATTTCTTACTGAAATGCAAAACTGGGAAGCATTCATTTCAGGTTGAATATATATACTGTACCTGCAGTGACACAACCTGCAATGTTGTCAAGGGTTTTTTCTGTGAGTTCTCTTTTGTTTGGTTGTTTTTCTTGGACTTTTGTTACTCTTTCAAAAAAGTTTAAAATGTAGTGTTAAATGTACTTGTTGAATGAAATCTTAAAATTTTTTTTTGAGAGCATCAAATTAATATTTTTTGCTCTAAAAGAAACCCTCAGCATTTTCTCCATCCAAACCCTTTCACAGAGGTTGACACAAACACTCAAATTAAACCAATCCTTTCTGTAATCCTCAATGTCAATGTTTTGAAAACACTGTGAAGCAAACAAGCAGACCAACAGCAATGAGGGCTGTATAAACAAAATCAGAAACCACAGTACTGTAAAAATATCCCAAAACTATTGGTGCACTTCGTGAACTTAGAAACAATTCTGTTTGATGCTTCCACCCAAGCAAATCACACCAGGAAACCTTGTGGCAGAGTGATGTCTTGAGATTGAGGCAATTGAATGCTATAATACATTGCTCCTTATGATTACAGTGAAGGAACACATGAATTGTAAAATAAGATTACACAGATCTAGTTTTCACTGATGGTATCTAATTGTTTGAGGACTTTAGAACTGCTTTGGACCTATACGTGCCTGGGGCTGTTTAAATTACTTTCAAATGCCATCAGATGGCCCTAAGTGGAAATTAAATTGTATCTCAGTTAATAAGTGACATTATTGCCAATGCATGTATCTACAGTGTAGGCTTAGCCAAAATTTGGTATGTCTAGCCGTCAGGCTTGGGCTCAGCCCCATGGTTCCTTGGCGGGTGGTCGCATGAGATGGGGACCCTTTTTCCTTTCTGACGGTTATGACTACTGTTCAACTTTCCAGGACAACATTAAACATGTGTGGGTTACTGTACAGAAATATGCAAACAAAAACATGCACATGCTCACCGATCTCATGGACAGAATTTAAGCGAGTGTTATTCTGTTATCATGGGCTGAGAAAGAATGGCTGATAGAGCGAGAGAGTGCCTAGAGGACATCATAATCCAGAAGAAAAATATTCCTGCCCTTCCTTCCATTCTTACTTACTGTGAGACAGTAATGTTGACTGCTGTGACACTATTATCTTCACCTTTTCTATCAGTTTGTATCCAGCAACAACTTCTCTGGACCACATTGAAAAGAGGAATCAGGAGCCTAATACAGATCTCTACCCATAAGCCAGGTACTTATATATCCAAAACTATGGTCCTGAAAACACCACCCACATCATTTGGAAGTGTCTAGAAAATCGTAGGCACCTTGGGTACTGTCTGAAGCTTATCCAGGCACAAGCAAAAGACAAGGGAATTAAGCTCCTTGCAACAGGCTTTATTCTGACTTTTGCCCAAGGGCTGAATAAGTGCAAGCACTTGGCATCCACAGCCCTCCTGCTCAAAGGGTAAATGCTTGTAGCAAGAAATTAATTCTCTTTCTGTTCTCTCTTTAGCATCCTTTTCTCCTGTGCCTTTATGTTAGTGTATCAGCCTGTAATGGGGAAGTGAGAGCACTCCCACAACAGAAAAATCTTGTGGGTAAAGGATGGGAGTTGCATTTTTGAGAAATATGGTAAACCTCTGCACTTCCAAGAGCAATGCAAGGTGCTGAGTGAATGCAGTGCCCAGTTCTAGCCTCCCAGGCAAGCTCCAGACAGGGTAAAGAGGCCTTGCCACAGCCAATGATTTCAGTGAGTAACATTGTCTTTTGATCACTGTATGGCCTTTATCTAAATCACTAATAGTTCCTAGGCATCCTGTTACCTTTATCTGGCCAGGCTCTGAAAATCAGGTGTTGCCACACCTGATTTTATAGGTTATTTTACAACTGTATCACTTACAGCTTGGTTAGGCAAGGATCCAAGCCTCCTATTACTCATCAAGGAAAGTACTGTCTGTGTAGACATCAAAATAACAAAACTATCAAGTTCAAGTAGACAGTAATATCTCATACAGACTAAGTTAACCCCCAGCCTTAAAATTGATTATAATGCCTCTGTGATAGATATATATGTATGTATATAAAAATAATACAATAATTTGCAAGTTTGTCAGGCAATGAAAGGTAGTATATTTTGACACACTAATCCAGTAGGTAAACAGTTTTCTAATAAACAATCAGCAGTACACTAATGTGTCATCAGCACTTCAGTAGCTCTGGAGAGTGGATGATCTGCACATAGACGTTAATGAATACCCCAAAAATCGTTAAGTAATCAATACTTCTGAGTTATTTTCATTGAGCTGATAGGTCTGATACATTAAAGCTGACATTTTACATTTGTCAAGATCACAGTGCAGTTTTTAACAGTGGCATAGGATACTAAAAATATTCCATGAAAGACAATCAAAGAAATACAACTTAAAAGTGTTGACATTTTAGATTGGTACAGTAACCTGGATGAATGACTCTGTAACATCTGTGCTAAATAGTCCTGAAGCAGAAATTTATTACTAAAAGTTATTAATGTAAAGAATACACAGAATTATGCATATGTGTATATCTTTATTTTTTTTATAAGCAGATAGATCACTGACATTTCGCTTTCTATTATTCACATCAGTGAAAAGAGGAAGATGAAAATAAATTAGCTGAGTCCTTTGTTTTTCTCACTTCTCCTTTGAAGGTGAAAAATTCATTGTAGTGATACTTTTATGATAATCTTCTTTGAAGACAGAACATCACACAGTACCATTAAAACAAAGATGGCTTTTGGAGCAAGCACCATACAATAAGGATCTGCTCCATCCATGTTTATGATTCATCAAACACTCCTCTCTAGTGTTCAGAATGGAAATCCAGAAGGCAGCATTTGGGAGGTTAAATACAGCAGTTTGTCTTTAAGAGCAGGGATAAGGATTAATTCCAAGGTAACAACAGCCCCTCTTCTATCCTCTCCAAAATTCAATGGCTTTGTTCATTCATTCACACAGTATTTTCGTTGCAGATTATGGTCCTCTAAGAGAGGGTAGGGTAGAAATAAAGACAATAAAAAGACTGTGAAGTAACACTGATGGCTGTTATGAGTTCTTGTTCAACCCACAGATTTCTCAAATAGTGTGGATGTTTGCAGATAATTAAGTAACCACTTACTCAATGTGCGTATTTAAAATGAATCCAGCTACATAGTCAGATTAGATAAACAAAGAGTTTTCTCTTGGTCTAGGACTGAACGACTACTGCTTTGTGGTTTCTCATCCTCCAATAGGCAATTGTGGATTTTAAAAAAGCAGAAGGTGAAATTCTATTTGTCATCAATTTCTCTTAGGGGTTACAGAGCAGAAAACTGCAGACAAGCTGCTTCTTTGATGGCTCACTCCTAAAAATCTCTTTTTGTTCTTTATCTATTTGAACTGACAGTGATCAGAGCTACAGCAGGACGGGCCTCTCTGGAGAAATCACCTTCACCCTGTCTTTGACAGATTCCTCTGTTCTGAATCAGACAGGCCTTGTCCCATCATAGGCATCAAGGCCTTGGAAGTAGCCACCAATTAAACCTCTTGAGCCAGTAAAATCTGAAGCCACTTTTGAGTGTCTGTTCTGATTAGACAGGATGAGACAAAGCCCATC
>VZTX01014861.1:73452-155563 GCA_013400915.1 Pardalotus punctatus
TCCCTGGTCTCAATTTTCTCTCTTGCCTTCACCAGGTGCGAGAGGTGTGAAAGGAGCTTCACACAAGCCACCCAGCTGAGTCGACACCAGAGGATGCCCAATGAGTGCAAGCCAATAACAGAGAGCACAGAATCAATTGAAGTGGATTAACTGATTGACTGGTTGGAATTAAACTGCAAGGAAAGTCATGATTAAATGTCACGGACACTTAAGCAAAACCAAAGATTTCCTCTGAGCAACTTTCAATCAGTCCCAGAAAACCAAAAGCAGTAATAAAATAAGTAAGATGTTAAGAGATATTGATCCTGGCATGGAATTGAGACCGGGAAAGAGATTATTTATTTATGACTAGGGATGAGTCTTATTTCAATTGACAAGTTACTTGGGGCTGTTAACATTTCAAGTCCCTCCATGTATTGCTTTAATTCTAAAAGCCTTTATAATTGTTATTTAATGCCAAAGTGAGGAATCTCAAGGGTTCTTCTGCTCATAGTTATGACTGAGAATGCTCATGGACTTGTTTATTGTTGCACCTTTTTTTGTAGCATGACTCAAAGGACCCAGATGTAATCTGTATGTTTGGCTGGGCTGGGCTAAGTTGATCTTGACATGGCTGTAATAGAAATTGCTGTGTGGGATGGGAAGTGATCAAGAACTATACCTGGGTCAGTGTCAGCCACCTCAGACCAAAGGGCATTCCATTTCTGTAGTCTCATGCCTCACACTGTGTGCACTTTTTCATGCAAGTAGTTTGCATTGACATTGGCGTAGATATTCTGGGGGGAAAAAACCCAAAAACAAAAAGTAAAAAAAAAAAAAAGTTAAAAAAAAAATGTTGTATATCTGCAAATATACATTATATAAAGAAACAAGTAGGAAAACTATGTTGAACTAATAGAGCTTTCAAATTCAGTCTAACAGCTATGAAAAACAGAGGTGGTAGAAAGCATTTTAAACAATAAATGTTCCAGTCCATGTGTAAATCATATTATGTGGAGCAGAAAACCAAGATGATATTTTTGGTTTGGGTAACTGATTTGATGTCATGTTGACTTCTAGGAAAACCAATCAGAGATCCAAGCTATAGTCCATTGATATTTTTAGACTGTTACTTGGATCGAATTGGAAATGCTCCTGTATTAGATGAAGCTTTCAACAAAGTTGGACTGAGCTTCAAAACAAAAGATAAATCTGAACACAGATACTTTGTAAATTTCTTGGAGGCTACATAACATTCACTTCATGGAAATTTGCCTGGAACAGTGAATGAAAGAAAACCAAAATGTTCCCAACATCAGTGTAAAAAGCTCAGATGTCATTACCTTGTTTTGATTTAACAATCTCTATATTGGCTTTTTTTCATGCTTTTATCCATGATGTATTTCAGATTTCATTATTTTATCTAATGAAATTATGTTTTCACTTTTAGAGACCAGCAGTGTTTGTTTATATATTGATTGTCTCAATGCTAGAAATGTAGATTGATAAAAATGTTTAAAAAAAAGTGAAAAAACAAAAAAAAAAAAAAAAAAAAAAGAAAAAGAAAAGAAATTAAAAGAATTAGGAAGTTCCAAAACCACAACCACCAAGAAGCAAAACCTAAACAGTCTGAGGTCATGCTTTATCATAAGGTAAAACTGCAAAATAAAATTGTGGAGATTATGGGGATCAAAACAGAATAATTCAGTTTTGCACCAAAACTGAAGTACTGAGTGGCTCATAAGGGCTCAGTTGATTATATTAAATATTTTAAACGCATTTATGGGGATGATTTTAAATATGTAGAGAATTAAGTATTCAGTTCTGTAAAGGGCTAGACAGAATCAGCTACAAATTTAATACCAGATTCAGACCATTTATGAATTCTGCAAAGAGCTCAAGCAGAAAAAGAGCTTACAGTAAAATTTGAATGCATTTAAAAGGAGTTTAAACTTTAAGACATCCATACTTCATAGTGTTCATTTATTATATTGTAAAAGCTGTACTGCAGAATCTGGAGTTTCCAAAGCTTTGCAGGGAATTACTTCAAGAGTATTTGTGTTTGGTCATTAAAAATGTAAAAAACATTGTGGGGGAAAAAAAGATTTTTTTTTATCATTGTTCTAGCAAGTACCAGATTATCTCATAAAGAAGCTTCTTCCCTATGAGTTTTCAGCTCTGTTTCTCAGTGCAGAGTTATGGGGAGCGAGTGATTCTGTCACCTGCCTGATTCTACCCTCAAAACTATGAGAAACTCTTAGCTAATACATAAATGTGTTTGTTTGTTTGCTTGTTTTTAGGTTCAAAGAAGCACGGGAAGCTGGGTAGGAAGACTTGTAGCTTAAAGATAACTGTTTGAACATTGTTTTGTTCCTAGCAAGGCTAATGAAACAGAAGAAACCAAAATAAAATCCTAAACCTTTCATACTCTCATGCCTGTTAGTTCACATCTTCCCTTATTTAAGTGACTTAATATAAGTAACATTCTGGTGGAGCATCAACTTTTAGTTAACATTTGAACAGCATTTATAGATCATTTCTGTGAGCAAGCAGTTAAAAAAACAAACAAACAAGAAAGCAGAAAATTTATAAATAGAGTAAGTGGGAAAATGTCATACTCTGAAAAGCAAATGTGAGCTGTGTTAGATCTTTGAGTTGTGCTGCTGCATTACAAAACCATGCCCCCATGTTCAGGGATGTGGTTATGAGAGCACAGAGCACTCCACCCCTTGCAGAAATGAATTTGTGTTCGAATCCTGTAGTGCAAATAGTACCTAAGTATGTGCTTACAGATACTGCAAATTCCCTGCTGACTACAGGTAGGATTACTTGTATGTTTTTATTTAAACACGTGTCTAAATATTCTGCTGAAAGGGTGTGAAGTAAATATAAATTATTTCAAGATTGTACTGGATTTTAGAAAAAATGCACTAGAGTAGTATGTCTGCAGAACTTATTTTACTTTCCTTCCAAATAATTCTTTCCAGTGTAAATCACTATATTGTTCCATATGCCTAAACACAACTTCAATTATTGTATTATTTTATACATTTCATTTTCACAACAGATTTGGCAGCATGCAAAAGCAATAGAATGAAAATCCATGATTTCATAGTGGCGTTTTCTTGAGTACCACATTTGGCATTCTCTTCCAGTATAGCAAAAGTAAAACCAACACAAAAAAGCTAAAATACAGTCTAGGTTTGGACTAAACAGAATCCAGATCCTGTCTGCACTTCCCAAATGTTGAGTGAGTTTCAGTTCATGTATCAGCAGAACAACTGCACATTTTGGACCATTATACATACAATACATGTTTGCACACAGTAATCTGAAGCAGTAAGTGTAGTACAATTATCTTTAAATGTAGTGATTATGTGCCTGCCATTTCAGAATTTCTGAAGCATTTGGCATCTCTGTTTTGTAGTCTGGTAAAAAAAATACAAGCTTTTGGTTTTTTAATTTTTTTTCCTAACCCTGAACATGTTGGAAATCATATTTAAAAATTGTGCCTAGTTCTGATTCTTTTTCAGTGTGGAATTAAATTTTTTATGTTCATAGTTATGCCTTTCAGAAAGACTTTAGGTCCTTTATAAACCTACAGTTATAGCCCCTAAAGATGATAGTTTTAAATACAATCTGATTTTCTTCCCATGAAAAAAATCTGAATTGGGAATAATATAATACTTACAGCACATTACATACCAGAAACTTACAAGAAATTATGTGCATATCATTTATTGTTTGGTAACATCTTCTCTGCTTTAAATTAATTTTTTTTTTGTATGACGCCATTGAGTTTTGTGATGCTGTCTTATAGCTGAAAAAATGTTCTGATTTCAAACAAATAAATAGGTGAATGTCAAAAATTAAGTCCGCATTGCTTTTAAGAGTAGTTAAGTTGTTCAGATTTTTTTTGAAATTGCAATTAGAATGTTATTCTCTTCCATGCAAGTCCTTTGTGTGGATAAGATTCCAGAAAACAAAATATTCTGGGACTGTATGAAATTTTTTTTTGCTTCCTAGATTTTAGAGTCATCATCGAGTCAATCTGAAAAAGTCTATAAATCCACCCTATAGATGTGGAGTATGCTGAAAGGGTCCTGTGTTGTAATCAAAATAATAATGACACTGTAATTAGAAAGATCAACAGTTTGCTTGCATTTTTTATACTTCAAAAAATTGCCTCTTTTTTACCATAAAGGACCAATTAAGTCATGCATGTAGCTGTATTCTAGTGATATCAAATGTAAAGATTACATTGTGTTTAAATGAAAATAACAGGCACACATTTAAAAAGAAGATGAAGAAATGTAAATATATTTGATTAATAAAACATTTCTATTACTGTACCCTAGGCCTTTGTCTTATGTCAATATTGCTTATGGAATTTTGTGTATGCTCTGCAGAAAATCAAATATGCTTGAATGATTGTGCATTGAAGGTAACCAAAAATATTCCAAGTCTTGCTGTAGCTGTCATTATCAGCTTCCAAAAAAAAGGTTTTGCAGCTTGCAAATTGCAAACTCACATGCAGAGAGTGAGAAGAGAAGAAGACAGTCAGAAGAGAATGAGATCAAGTTTAGATTTCTTGGTCACTGAGTCTCACAAGTCTTATTGTTAAATTGCTGAGGGCATGCTACAGTTATGTGCTCAAGAAATTTCTCAGCCATGTTTTGGAATACTTTTGTATAGGTTATGATGTATATCATGTCATATTATAACCAAGTTGTTCTATTCTGACTACTCGAGTGGGTTTTTTTTTTGGTTTTTTTCTTTTGGTTGATGGCTTGACTCGTGTTTGGCTACCTGAATCCTAATAAAAAGGATCACCATCTAGTGGACTAAGACAGAATTTCAAAATTCCAGTTCTGACCTTTGATCTCATTCTTCGGAGGTCACTCTAAAACCAAAGCTAAAAGCTGTAACCATGCTCCATTTTTACAGCATTATTTCACTGCCATTGTGTATGTCAAAGAGCAGCAATTAGTTTACTAAGTTACCCCTTGTTCCACTTGAAAAAATATCACTTGGGTATGAGAAAAATATGTCCATTTCTGTCATTTTCCATGTTATGTGACCTTTTACATAAGCACAAGAACCACCATGGTAGAATAATTGTGCAAAACTACTGTATTTGAGAAAATACTCAGGTAAATTGTCCAGTAGACTGCCTGCTGATTTGCAAGTAGCAGGGATAGTCAATCATTCAAGGCAAGTTTCTATGCATGAAAGGAAAGCTCTTACTAACAAGAAATTGTCATGCTATATGAGATTATATCACCAAACCCGCATAATCTGTCATGAGCTAATGAGGCACAAATGTCTAAAAGGGTGGTGGGTGGAGGAGTCCTTTGGCTGATGGCCCAGTCCATGATATAAAAAAGTCCTGGGGTCCACTGTCTTGCAACTCTTTGGGTGCATGATTTAGAAGGGGTGAGACTCAGGTCTGCTAATATTTTTCTTTTAACTGATTTACTGAACTTTTTTAGCCGCACTAAAATTGAGGACTGAGGACCAGGATTGTGCTGCTTCCTTAATTTGCCTCTGAATGTGTTTACTGAGATTTGGGGAAGAATTAATCCAATATTAAAGTGCAAAAGACCAACAAAAGATAGCACCAGTTTTATTGTTTGGCTTTTGTTGTTTTTTTGTCAAAATTAAGTGGTCACTTGCTCCCAAAGAAATAGACAAGAGATCAACATCATCCAAGTCACTGCACACACTACTTAGATGCCTCCTTGGCACCACAAAGTATCTGCTACTTGAAACAAGTCCAGTGACTTCTTAACACCACAAAGCCAAGCTACACTTGAACTGATGACACACAGATGTTGAAGCTGCACTCTGGCCTCCATGTACCGAGTATCAATTCCCCCATCCTCAGATGTGCTTCTTTTCCTACCTGCTAAAAGACAGTCAGAAAAACATTTTGAGAGCAAACTTGGCTAACCTCACTGTCTATAGTTGCAGGGGATCTGACAGGCTTTTGGACTAACCAACATAAGGCAGGATGCTTAACATACCCAGTTGTCTGGTGAAAATTAGACACCAACTAATGTACAACAATAATTAGGTCCCTAAAAACTAAATGTACTACGAATCAGTGCATTGGATGGGGGCTTTATTTTTCTTAGCATTTCCTGATGGCCACCCTGAGGTCAGTCCCTGACCAGGTAGTCAAGGGATAGCCCCAGGTACTTCTTTACTCTAAATCTGAATCACTTCTAGGCATAAAACAAAGACCACAGATATCTGAACACAGCCAAAAGTGGTTTCCTATTCATGTAAGTGAGGACATCAGAAAACTAATGGTGTAGAAGACCTAAATAACCAAACATGATTGGAACTGGTCCAAGGACACGGGAAGGGAAGAGGAACACACGAACACAAAAGGAATCGAAGTCTTTGCACTCAGTGTGTCTCATCTTTGAGGAAAGAATTGACAAACCTTGATTTATTTTTTAAAACTATTTTTATTACATGTAACATAACTTTAGAGACACCCTCAGTCTTGGAAAGGGTTATTAGTGAAGCCTAGGCCATCCACTGTAGCTGTAGTGGATTTGTCACTGTCTTTCTCCCTGATGTTGTCTTCTCCACCAAGAGCAACACACGAATATTACCAATATTTCTCCAAAGATTTAAACTTTTTCCAGTCTTTAGTCTTCTCCCCCATCCCATCTTGCTGTTATAATTTTCATGTATTATACTTCTATTTTTCTTTTCCCCTCTGACATTACTGCATTCAATCATTCTTCTCATCTCTAGAGTTTCTCCAAATAAGTTTGCAAATGACCAGGGAAGGAACTTGTAATTGTTTATATTGGCACAACAAGTCACAGAAATACATTTTTTTAATAATCTTAGCCTCAATAGAATGAGTCAAACTGTAATAGTCATGCAGAGTTTTCAACCTGGAATTTATTTTTTTTTAGGAAGCCAAGAACATTTTAGCCTAAAGCACACACTACAGCGATTAAATAATTCTTCTGGAAGACACTTACCTTTTTTTTTTATTAGCCTTATATCAGGACAATTGTTTTCTGTATTTCCTATAGTATAAAAGGTGATTATATATGCAATAAATTAAAATATTCATTAGAAAAATACCTTCTGTCAAGCAAAAAAAAGCGCAATAAATGTATATACCGAGCCACAGCTGTAATGTTTGTGTGTTTATTTGAGCCTTTCTTCATTTTGTGTTTGGCGTTGTTTTTTTTTTCTTTAAAACATAAAAAGACAATTTCTTCTACTTATGCATAAAATCTTCAAGAATGGGGATAAGATATTTGTGTAACAATGCGCCATAGTCTGCACATTGAAGTACTGCAGTAGTGCCTGATCAGTCCATGATAACAGCACCATGAAACTCCCATCTCAGATTTTGGAATAGCTTATGTGACAGAGATATATGTTCCACGACTCTAGCCAGACACAACTGAAAACAATGTCTGACTATTAACATCAGTTTGTTTAGCTTGCTTTTTTTAAAAGCTAATGATAGGAGGGTGTCTGCCCTCTTCTTTCTTGGGACATAAGCAGATCTGGGGTGTTTAAGCTCCGAAGGAAATTTAGAACCATATTTTTTCTGCCTTCCATCTCCCTAGTTTTCCTTTGCTCTGTGTTAATAGTAAGCTCCTAGAGAAATATCTTGCTTCAAGTACACATTATTGATAAAGATTGTTCACATTGTTTTAAATCTTTTTTCCCTCAGAACTTGCTTTCTAGAAAAGAAAAGGGTTTGCTTGAAGTGGGGGGAAAAAAAGAGAAGGAAAAAAAAAAGGAAAAAAAGAAGAGAGAAATATCTTCTACAAATTTTAGGGAAAAAATAATTTTAAATGTGTCTATAACCTGGGCTGATTTGTGCATGATTCCTGCTCTTCATGAACTCATTTTCCTCTAAAAAATATTTCAAGAGATACTTCCTGTCTAGATCTAATTACTAGAGCAAAAAATTATGAACATATTTATACAAAGGATCATGACACTCCATAGAGTCTAATGGTTGGTTCTTCTGTGCAACCTTTTGAGTAACACTGTTGATTTTAAAATTACTGTTTTACTTTTTACTGTGGCTGCAACAACATTTTTTCTCTTTCAGTCTTGCATGGTCATATGGCCTCAATTCACCCCAAGTTGAGTCTTAATGAAGGGAATGCATTGTGCATATGATATGTATTAACAAGTTATACAGTAGATTGTGGAAGAATTTTAAGTCATGCGTGGCTCTTCTCTTCCCTCTCCTTTGTTTGCTGTCACCTTTCTAGTAGAGGATTTTCCTCTGTTAGATAAGGCTGCTGGTTAGCTCCCTTTCTGCCAACAGCCTAAGCTCAAGGGCTCTTTGCCCACAAAATCAAGTCCCATAGAGACTTCAGTAAGCAGTAAGATTCTAGTGTGCTTCTAGATTGCCTTCAGATGTAAAAATTCCCAGATCTGCTTCCATCCAAGTACAGCTTCCTTTTTATTATTAGCTTTTTATTATTAACAACCCCATGGTAATGATCCAGATGTTGGTTTTAGTTTTATCTTGTTTTCCACTGTGATGTTTACTGTCACGGAAATCACACATTTCAGAAATTGCAGAAGAGAAAGGGAATCTGCATCAATCTTAATTTCTTTGTGCCTTAATTTCGTTTGTAACCCTCTTGCATTTGAATGTGTCATTAACAGCACAGAATAAAATCACGAGAACCAATAAAAATTACCAGTTTGAATTGAATAAAAGCCTGAATAAAACAGCAGAGCAAACACATGTTAATAGAGTAAAACCATTAAAAAATATCATTAATTTCTATTACAGCAAATCAGAAGTGTCACTATATCAGAAATTTTTTTAATCCCTGTAGTTTTTGCACGTGTAATAAATTAATTGTCAAAGTACTTTGAGTGATGGTTTCATGTAAATCTCTTTGGAGGGAGGGGAGCTGTTTTTCACAAAATGCTCAACCTATGCAACCTACTTAGTGAGGCTGAGATGATGCAATCTATCCTCAAATCTGTCACAACCATAGCTGTAGTCATTTAAAATAACCAATCCAATCATCCAGCTCTTGATTGTTTGATGTTCTTTCTGGCTTTACACTTTTGATTAAGAGGCTCAGCAAAGAGGTGAAGTTGCAGAATAGCAAAGGGTTCCTTGACCTAAAGAACTTGAAGTCAGCAGGTCACTTATAGTGACTGTGATTTATTGAACAATAAACACAGCCTCACCAAATCTCTTTTCTTTCCTCACTGGACTATTTTTGCAGGCAACATATTCTTGTTCAGAGGACACATGCAGTGAACTTTTGGAAAAATGATTCAGTTTCAATATAAAATAAAATGTATCTGTGATTTTGCTTAACTATAATAATGTATTTTAATAGATTGATCCTCAGAAATGGAATAAGCTAATAATAGTCTATGCTACTGAAAAATGCAATCATTCAGTACTGAACAAAGAAAAACACTAGCTCTCATTTCATTAAAAAATAAAACTTCAACAATAAATATTTTCCGGAGAGAATCACATGACATTTTGTTCAGAGTAGAGTGCGTTTTTTCTTGCATAGATTTCTTTACTTGGGCCTTGTGCCTAGTACAAAACCGAGGATTTGCAAGGATGAAAGAGAAGCATGCTTTTTCAAGCTAAAATATCTTTTGGGTTTTTTTTGGGGGGGGGGCGGAATAAACAAGAAAATAAAGGGAAGGGAGGAAAAAAGCAACAGGAAAAAATCCTGATTGCATGGAAATAAATGTTTTCACATTTGGAAACACAGTATGATTTGTAACTACTTTAAGAGATGGCTTAAACTAGTCACACTAATCACCTAAAGATCTAGGCCAGATTTAAGCCATGATGATTTTTATACTCTTTTTGCCTACCATGTTTTTCTTAATAAGTGTCTCTTGTACCAAACAATCTTACTGATCTATGTAACTCATGGATGACAAACTCTCTTCCTCGTGTGTGTATGGGTACACATGCAGGCATTCACTCTTATTCTCTCTCTTCCTAATTTTTATTAATTCTTTCTTCTTCAAAAGATTCAAACTTTTCATAAATGAAAAGAAAATGCAAAAGTAAGGGAATAAATTGATAAAGTTGAGTTCTTGTAAAAACAAGAAGGAAAATTTCTACCAGGAAATCTTACTGTCTGACTTTAATAACCTTAACCGAACATGTATATATCACACATAATTTTTCATTAAATTTACTCTTCAGATAAGTGCTTAATTTGTCCCTGGGTTCAACAAACTGCATTTTGCCTTGCATTAAATCAAGGTAATCTTCCACATGATAGATCATCTGACTGTTGTTCTTACGCACAGTAGTACTTGGGTCTTTTTGACAATCTTTACCCTGCGTTTAAAATTAAATGCTCCACAAAGGAATGAAAAATAAGCTTATTTTAACCAAAACCTTTCCAAAGGAGATGGATAACTGCTATTGTGCTCCAAAATATTTCATCCAGCATATCCTGCCTTGGAGAGGATGACTGCACCCTCACTGCTCAACTGCCCTGTTCTGGGGGCTCTGTGAGCACTGTGTAAGCTCTGATCCCTAACAGGGTGAAAAGCTGAATAGATTCTTTCCGAAATGTGAAACTTGCAGAGCAATTAAAAACCTGAGAAGAGAAAGACATTCTGTATTCCATCCCAAGCTTAACCATGTTCAAAAAGGATGTGTATATACAGATAAATACAAGAATGTCTTTAAAATACCAATCATCTAACAAAGACAATCACGTTTTCAGCAAGGAATTGCAGGGTTTGGAAGCTCAAGCTTTCTGTTTATTTGTTTGTTTGCAAGGCAGTTTTAAATGAGTACAGCCTGATCCAGAAAGCCAGTAATCCGGGACTGGCACCAAAATTTTTTCAGAGGTTGTGTTTTTAATGTGCCCACACATGTTGCTACAGATCTGCAGAGTCTGGGAGGAAATGTACCCATCATCAGTTCTGGGACCACTTGTATGACATAATTTATATTTTTTATGCTCTTCCATGGTACCCCTGTGTTTCCAAATGCTTAAAGCTGCTAGAAGTAAATGATTTCTTTCCACTACCGCTCAAACTGCCAGAAGGCAGGAGTTTAAACACAACTAAGATCAACATTGTGAGTTTACTTGGCCTCCACATCTAGCAACACAGTCATAAATTTCTTAGGCTTTTTATTTGAGAATTTAAAAGGCCCTATAGATTTGGCAAGTTTTCTATAACAATGCTTCTTTCTATGGCTTATAATGCTGGAAATCCCAGGACTTGCACTGGCATTGTGTTTGATCAGAGGGGTCACTCTGTGACCAAGTACTTTCCCATTCAAGTGCTGTTCCGCTGTTGACTGCTGCAATGGTGGCAACAGCAAAATACCAAAAGCAACAAGGAGTAGTGTAGTTTCAGTTCCCAATCTTCTTCTTTCAGGTATTGTTCATGCCTAGTAGAAACAGTGTCTTGGTTTAAACATCAGATTTTTTTGTCCTTGGATCTACTTTCATATGGTGCCCCTGCTGGGTGCATACATGTCTAAGAGCCTTGTGACTGACCTTTCAGTACTTAAAAACCCAGTATCCCCTTAGAAGAGGGGCACTGCCACTGAGAGGAGGCAACTGGGCATCACTTCTGCTGTGTCTCTTGATGTGACAAGGATTATGAAAGATTCATATCACATTCATGCTGGTAAATGCTGACCTGTATCTGTGTCAGTGAAGCACACAGCCATCGAAACACTGATGGTTGCTTTTCAGTCACTGAACTGCAAACCAATGCAATTTCTATTGCTGCACATCACAAAACCAGCAATGTTGTTCTGTGGTGTCTGTGGTAACAAGTACCCTCTGGATGGCCAGTAATTCTACCAAATTACTTAATTCTAGCAAAGAGCCCTTTATTATTTTAAGTCCATGCAAGCTCCTTTACCCTTAGTTGGATTACATTTTCCTCCTTAAAAAACATTCTGTTGTTGAAGTTAGTGAAGCATTTTTCCCAACTCGTGTATTATGCAATATGGAAAGTATTTCTCAAAGGATCCACTATTGTTTGTTGTGAGTGACTTAACCTCCTGAGGAAAGATAATGCCAGGCTTTTGGGCAGCATGAAGAGTGCTTCAGCAGTAGTGTCAATAAAGAGGACAGTAATGATTCTTCCCTCCTGCCCTAAAAAGAGGAAAAATGTTCCAAATAACCTTATATTGTTGAAAGTTTACACCGGCCTTAGATAATGTTACCTCAGTTTCTGCTGGCCTACTCCTGTAGAGACTACAAGCCTGGAACTACGAGACCAGCATCATGTTCTTGCTTAAGAAATTGATAAATTACAAAAAATTAAACTTTTCTTTCATTCATCCTCTTTCCCCAGACCCCTGCTAATTTACTGAGGTGCAAGAGAACTCTGAGCTGTAGAGCTATTTTTTGTGATCACAGCCCCAGACTTCCTAAGGCCCATGTGCAACAAAAAGGTTCAAACAACAGATACAGAAAAGCACAAAGATCATCCACCAGCATCCATTAATTTTGTTCACCCCAATGGCATTGACTTCACTCTCGGCTTCATGAGTCATCATTTATGATCTCGGTAATTTACTGCAGTGGGCATGAGATATACCACAAAATCAATGAAAACGAAGGCAAATTCAGAACTAAGATCAGGACCTGTAAGTCACTAATGTTCGAAAATGATGGAGTGAGAATTATTACATGGATTCCTATTGGCCTCAACTGTCCGTGGTATGACTTGCCTGAGTGCAGCATGCACAGATTCTTTATTGTACAAGAATCAAGCTGCAGTCTCTGCTGAACCACCTGGCCTCCTTAGCACTTAAAGATGTACTGCAAATCAATTATGAAAATAGAGTTTAGTCCATATTTATGGGCTGAATGTCCCTACTAGCCAGGCTCTAGGGGACATTCAGAACAGAAATACATTTCAGCTGCTTTTTTAAATAATTAGTTTTCCTCTGTGAAATCCTCTTGATAATGCTTGGTTCCCTGCAGATATGTCTGAATTCATCATCCTGTGTTACCACAAGTGTGCAGGGTAATACTGGTGGCACTTAAATATCTTCTGCTCATGAAAAGTGTGATCAGAAAATAAAATTTCACTGTGCAAAAGAAGGCACACACCATTTCTATTGGATTATTTTATTTGTCATTCCACGAGACTATCCTCAAAAGACATTTGGACCTTAATCACTGCTTATATTTCTTTTTCAGATTAATTTAACAGAATAAAGAAGACATTTAACATAAGAATCATGTTAGAACTTTTGCCGATGTCTCTTTTAGAGCAAAGAAGAGATCAAATTAGGCAAGTTTTGGATATGGTATAGGACATGGAAATTCACCTGCCATAAGGCTGAGAATTACTATAGCTGCATCATTACAGTGTTATTTGTCCTTGCCAGGAAAGATGTTCCCAAACAACCTCTTGCCTTGATAAGGTTCCTGAGGGAGACAGAAGCAAAGGAATTAATTGAGAAGATACAGTTCCCATTTTTGTAGCATTTTACTATTTCTTTTGCTGCTGTAGCTGCACAAAGCACATTGAATCGCTATCCACAGTATGAAGGACTGGTCAGTCACTCTCTCTTCCTAATCCAAAGGTCCAGCTGGGGACCTGCTCATAGTACAAAACATGCCAGGAGGGAGGAGGAGATTATGGACATGATGGTGAATCTGGTGCAAGAGAAGTGTTTGTTTCAGAAAGAAAGAAAGAAAGAAATGGGAAACAGATTAAGAAACAGGAATGGAAAAACCTTGAAGAACACCTTTGAAAAGTGTAGGCAGTGGGCTGGAAGAAAGTTCTTCCATAGGTGGAAAGAATGTGCTGTTAAGAAATTGTTTAAAAGCTAATTTGATGGAAGAAAATATATTAAAACCCAATTCAAAGCCTTAACTAACTTAATAAAGTTTAAAGTAGTCCTTCAGATTGTGTCAGGAAGAGGTGCACTGCATGGCACGTGCCACAGTTTTAGCTTCATTCTTCATCTGGACCAGGGATGTGGCTGGAGTGTGCAGAGGTAGAAAACCTAAAAGAGGGGAAGGAAGTAGGGAGAAAGCATCCAAAAGTCCTGGGACCACACTGCATTTCAGACTCAGATGGAACACCTGTCATGGGAGCTGGGCAGTGTTACAACATCTCTCAAGTTAGGTTGAGTTTTATCACTGGAAGGGTCTTGTTGCTTCTTCCCCTACAATGCCAGTGCATATTAAGAAAAACAAATTCCAAATGGAAAGTAAGAGAAGGACAATACTTTATTAAACACTCTTTTCTCTTTATTAATTTGGATGCCAGCTCTGTTACAGCAGCTAATTGGATCATTAAACCTGTTGTATTCTAAATTCAAAAAAATTAGTAAAGGGAAAAACTGAAAAGCAAGAACAGAGTCGAACAGTTATCAAGGGTCATAGCACAGAAGGAATTTTTGTCACCAGTCAATTTCCCTTGCAGTTCCTTTCCTGAACAAACTAAATCCCACTGACTTCATTGAGATTTCATATGCTCTCAGAGTTATGCAGCTGCCCTCCTTTGTCTGTAAGACAATAACATTTCCTGACTCAACGCCATTAGTCCACCTTATTGAAAGCCATCCACATACTTCACGAATTCATTGTGGTAACACCAACGGCAATATTAGGTTGGTTCATAATGCCACAGGACTCTGAGGGATGCTTGCATTTATATTCAGTGCCCTAACTGTAAGATCTTTATCCAATATTTTGAGATTGTTAGAGGATTTTCATAAGAGAAAACATGCGTTTGGCAAAATCACAATGAAAATTATCCTTTTGTCTTCATTGAAGGTTACTTTTCATATAAATTAGCTCACTGCAGAAACTAAGGAAAAGCAGAGAAAGGTATTCTTTGAATATTTTTCTTCCAAGTTCTGATATTAAAAAAAAAAAGATAAAAGGAAGTAGAAACAAATTATAATCAATATGTTTCATTTTGTACTGCAGAAAGGAAAATGACTGTTAAGAGCCTATGTATAACCTTAAGCAATACCAGATGTGGTACAGAGAGAAGTATTAACTACTACTCACAGTTTGGAGTTTCTTTCAAGACAGCCAAGAACAGGTAAATTTGATGGGTGAAAGTATTGCGCCAGAAGGAGCCAGTTAATGAAGCAGAGTCAGACCTGTTAAAAAGCAACTACAACATGGGACTCATGCTATTTATAAAGCATTATTTTAAACCTTGGACTGGCAATTTGGAACAAGAGAAATATACAGGCTATTTTTCTCAGTTTTAACCCAGCAAACGGGAAGTTTTATACGATTCTGTGAAGACATGACATAATCACCTTTTCAGTCTCAATCAGACCAAGGGTGTGTTGTTTTGTGACCCATCCATTTGCCAGGCAGGATCCAGAGGGCTAAACCTGCAAATTCCACATGGCGTGAAAAGTCGGGAGAAAACATGCAGTGGAACCAGGTTCCCCAAGTGATTTTTACACCTATAGACCCCCTTTCTGGGTAGGCACTGTGGGAGATCACCTGAAGTGCATTCCTAGTGTTACATTGCATGTGACATAGAAACAATCAAGACAGAAGGATCCACAGGCATTTTGGAGGTTCTTTTAAAGTGTCTTTATTGTTTGGGGCTTTTTTTTTTTCCACTTTATGAGATGTGAAAGATGTTGCTGTGTTATAATTTTGGTTTGGACACTGCTCACATATGATTCTATATTCTGAAGGACTGGGAAGTGCTACTGCAGTGCAAGTCCTGAATTACAGTCTGTTTTATGATGCATTATTCACATATCACGCAGCAGTCCTTCCTTATCACCTCAGGTAGAAATCAGCTCCGATGGTGGTTAACAGCTTCTTCAGATCTCTCTGAAGCACAGGTTATCATAAAACTAAATAGCCATGTAAATCTCCTCCTCTACCAAGGTATACAGAGAGCTGCTGGACAACTGTGTAAATTCTAGTGTGTTTCATCCAGAAAAAATAAAATAGCAGCAACCAAAACATAAAAATCCCAATCAAACCCTTCCCTTAAATAGCAGACTTCGCCAGACAAACTTTCCCCTTTTCACTAGTTCTAGATTGTGTTATGAATTCTACAAAAACAGACTCTAGGGAACAATCCTTCACAGACAGGCAGACAGGCTAAATGAGGAAAGGTTTTTGCCAGCTGTAATTTTTCTGATCTGTGATCTGTGCAGTGTATTCTAAAAAGCCAAAAATATCCACATACTCTCAGAGGATAGGTCAGATCTAGACGGAAGACCAAGAAAATTCCACAAATTTCAACTTTAGAGCTAGCCAAAATAAGTGAGTTCAAGCTTACTAGAGCTCCAGCTTTAACATTCAATTTCTTCGAAGTCCCTGTCTGCAGCCCTCTCATCTTTTCTTCTGTCCCATCCTGAGTGACCCCCTCCACACTCCCTCTGTTTTTAACAAATGGCAACCAAGCTCAGGAAAGCCTCTAACAGCTGTTGGGCATAGAAAGTGATATGAAACTGCACAGTAATGCAAAGTTAGAGTCACTCAAATATGGCCAGAGAACAGCTTGTAAAACTTGCTAAATGACCTTCTGCAGGACAGCAGTCAGTGAACATTTCTGTTCCAGTCCCAGGGCTTTACTCAGCCTTACTGGTACTATAACCTCAGAAAGCTGCACCAACTGTGGACTTGGCTGTACATGCAAACCTTTTAAAAGCTCCTCTCATTTTTCCTCTGTAATTTAAAAAATGCACCCTGGTGCATTTTAATACTGCTGCAATAGCTCAGCCACCCAGCAAAACACATGGAATCCCACTAAATGTAATGAATAGGAGTCATCATTCCCTACATATATATTTGTGACAGGCCTGTGTTTGTGTGGTCCTGCTTCTCATCAGAGGAAAGTACTAAATAATTTCTGTGTATTCACATAACTTCACCACTGCCAGAACTTGTTTACTCATTGACCACTCCCAGCATGTTACGTAGGCTGTATTTCTTTCAAAAGGTTCGTTTCCTATCTTCTACCTCACGTCTACATTTGAGAAGTGATGATTTTGAATCATGCCACTGAAATTATTGTCATCCTCCCACTTCTCTATCATTTCATTTAAAGAAATTTGGAGATCTTTACATCGGAAGTCATATCTAAATGGTATTCAAGATATTCAGCCTGAATCCTGCAGTCCTCTTTCAATCTTTATCCTGGCACAGCTTTTACTGAGGTCAATGGGCTTATAGCCTGAATAAAGACTAAAAGCTGTGAGATGGGGCCCACTGGGCAAAATTACTGGAGATGGACAAATTAGTTTGGATAGACTAGCACTGAAACAAAATATGTGCTCAAATCCTAGACGGAGCTGAAGCCAGCCCTTTGCGTTTAGCTGCGGGTATAACTTCAGTGAATATTCATATTCACAGCTTGGGTCCCCTCATCCTGGCCTCCAGAATGTGCGAATTGCTACAGCCACCCTTTTTTCCTGCTGTGGTGGCCCCATTGGAGGAGAAGGCTTCCTCCCCACAGGAGTTCAGCTCAGCAGACAGGCAGTTCCAGAACATGAACAAGGCAGCTCTTACTGAAGGGTTTTGAGCTGGTTTTCTCCCTGCAAAAATGTTGTTTTAGAGAGCCCTAAAAAACCCAACTGTCTGGATTCCTATTAAAGAGTGATTGAAGTACATCTCTCCTAACATGGCTGCTGCTGCTTTTCCTTTGCTCCTCTTCCATGTCACACAGCTCTGCCGTGCCCCTAGAGATTCCAGAGATCTCTTGGGAGGTCTCTTCATGCCTCTGCAGCTTGCAGCCTGAAGGAGAAAATCTACTTTCTTCCTGGTCAGATTAAGGGACAGAGCTCTTCCCTCCATAGCCATGGCGCAGGAGAGTCGTGTTGAAGCACCACCAGCTCACGCCAATGTGAGGTGTCAAGAGTGTTTTTCTGGCTAAAGCAGCACATGTACACTGTTTTGTCTTTCGTGAGTGTCATTTGTCTGTTGAAGAGGACATATCTCTGCCTGCACATGATTATCTTATCTTAGAATGGAGGGTTGAAGCCTAAAACCTTTATTTGTGTACTCACCTTTGGACCCAGGAGTGGAGATGAGGTTACAAAATCCTTCTGCTGCCAGTAGGACCTTCACAACAGCCAAATTTCTTCACAAAAAAACCTAGGAAATTCAGATGAAGTCTGGCTGTTGTGAAAATTCAAGCAGTATTTTGTGACCAAAATGTTTAGACAGGCCATAGAAAAAGCATCAAACCTGCGAATATTTAAAAAATCAGAAAATACCATGGCCTGACTTTTGCCATTTTACTAGATGTTACACTACTCTTTCTGTGGACCCTGTAGGCAGCAAAAAGATATCCAGGGTTAATTTTCATGTTCTCCTAGTGGTGCAAAAGAATATCAGATCATTTATGTGATTTCTAGTTGGAAAACTTCGTTTAAAAGTCTTATTTTGTGGTTGAGTGACTTGAAAACATTCATTACTATTTTTGAAGATATTGGAGACAAGTACCATAAATTTAATTTTCAGATATTACAGATCTCTGGTGATAAAATTTAAAAATAAATAATGAAGCATCTCCTCCAGATTATTTAAGCTGCAAAGGCAAAGGTACCTGCTGTATATTAACACTGTCAGCCACCTAGGCATTACCGTGGATTTTTAATGTGTTTCATCAAAACACTTAAAGGCACTTCTTAAAATATATGACCCACTAAATAAAAAAAACATAGGACTTAGTCTACAAGGCACGCTGATTAATGCAAAATTGACTTGAGCAAATGCAGCTTATGGCCATAGTCCAGGAAGCTCTCTTGATGCTAAGGAGTTTCATACAATAGTTTTCCATTTTCAAAATCACATCAATTTTTACTTACAACATTTTGAAAACAGGTACAGCAACTTTCAATCAACTGTCCAGCAATAATTTAAAATCCCTTACTATTAAATTGTAAAAGTTTGAGTCATGAGAAGAGGACAATGGCTTAGAGAACTGATTTCCTGACTGTCACCAAGCCAGAGCTGTCAATTGCTATGCAGTATTGCCTGTGCAGAGATAGATATGGAGTGGACCAAATTATTCACTGTGAATAAGTTATGTGATTAATTTTTCTCTTTTCTTTTTTTTTTCCTGTGTTTCTGATTTCTTCAGATATCTTCTTGACAGATAGACTCAAAATATTTATGTGATCAAAGCTCATAGTCGGAATTTTGCTGAAGTACCCATGTGTCAACAAATGCTAAATGATTATATTACAGTAATCAAATAATATGAAAGGCTCTCTGCCTTACCTATGCAGCACCACCTTGGGGAAAATAGCTGTAATTCTTTCCTATCATTATGTCCTATATTAATATTTGAATGTTGACAATTAATAGCAGACACTCATCCTCTGGGTACAACACAAGCAGGCATAAACACTGCCTTTCTTCCAACAAGAAGGATTTAAATTTCTAAAAAAGCTTAGCCAGCATGCAAACATCAGGAAAACACAGCTAAATATTTCCTGAATACTGCCTTCATGGGATAAGATAGTCACAATGTGTGCACCCTGTGACCAGTGCTGGGACTTCACCCCTAGCAGTAAAAACACCGAAAGTTCTGAAGACTGCAGCATGAGGCAAGGTGGGGCTCAGCCAGGAGCGGCAACTGGCTTCTGTTTTCCACTCGTGAAGGAAAAATTAACTGAAATGGAAAAATACGGCGCCTGCTCTGTGTATTGGCTGGAGTACATTGTGAGTCCCCACCTAACCACGCGCTCTTCCTCACCTCTGGAAGAAGCAAAGGACTGAAGATGACATCCCTCTCACAACTCTTAAGAGGTCATAGCTTTCTGGTGACCTGCTGGTAGAAATCAGAGATAGGCAATATGGAGGCGTTATTTGAGGCACCTCACCCATAAGTGGATCAAAAAGCATTAAAGATCTCATGAAAGCATTCACCACATAGAAAGAAAAGAAAAACAGGAAATGAAAAGAGAAGCAGAGAAAATAAAAGTTCAGATGAAGTTTTCAGGGTTCCAGCATCAATTTTCTTTTTATAAGACAAAAAAGTTTGAGACTTTTTTTTATGAAAAGGAAAGCCTGTTTTATTGACTGATGAAAGCTTTATGATAGCTCTATGATCTGGTCTATAATTTCTAAATTGTTCCTAAACTTTTCCCCTCAGAGTCTCTGATGGCAGCCTGGGGAACTCACAGCCTCTAAGGCTAGCAAGATCCCAGCCACCAACAGCCCTTTGAAAGAGGGGCTGGGATGTGAGCACAGCTGTGTCTTGCTCATTCAACCTGTACTGAGCACAGCACAGAAAAAGACACGGGCAGTGTGATGTTCAGCAGGGCCTTTGCCAAACAGAACTGGGGTTCCTCTTGGTTAGTGGAATTTCTGCAAGGCTCCTATAGAGTTTGGTCTGCCAGCAATCTGTTTCCCATGTAAGGAGAGAGACTTACGTTTTTCTCATGTTTCCTCTGTGAGGAAAGATGGAATAGGTGGAGTCAGGGCAGGTGAACCCTTCTAAGGTGAGAATGGCAATGGGGCTTAAAAATCATACAATCATAGAATATCCTGAGTTGAAAGGGACCCATTGGGATCGTCAAAGTCCAGCTCCTGGCTCAAAAATCACACCATGTGACCAAGA
Source organism: Pardalotus punctatus (assembly GCA_013400915.1). NCBI lineage: Eukaryota > Metazoa > Chordata > Aves > Passeriformes > Pardalotidae > Pardalotus > Pardalotus punctatus. The sequence goes on from VZTX01014861.1 coordinate 93,997, forward strand.
GCATTGTCCAAACACTTCTTGAGCTCTGTCAGGCTGGTGCTGTGACCACTTCCCTGAGGAGCCTGTTCCGGTGCCCAGCACCCACTGGGTGAAGAACCTTTTCCTGATACCCAACATAAACCTCCCCTGACACAACTTCAGGCCATTCCCTTGGGCCCTGTCCCTGGTCACCACAGAGAAGAGATCGGTGTCTGCCCCTCCTCTTCCCTCCACAAGGAAGCTGTAACTGCAGTGAGGTCTCCCCTCATTCTCCTCCCTCTCCAGGCTGAACAGACCAAGTGACCTCAGCCACTCCTCACACGGCTTCCCCTCAGGGCCCTGCACCATCCTCGTGGCCTCCTTTGGACACTCTCTCACAGTCTTTTTAGCGCTGTGCTGCCCAAAACACAATACTGAAGGTGAAACCATACCAGAGCAGAGCAGAGCAGGACAATCACCCCTTTCAGGTGTTTTTCAATAGCTACCAGAATAATCTTCTCCATAATTTTACCAGTAACTTAAGAGAGACTGACAGGCCCGTAGCTGCCAGGGTCATTACTCTTGCTCTTCCAGAAGCAGTTAACACTCCCCATGACCAAAGCAACAAGTGTGCAGTTGAGACTAATTAGAGCTGCTATCTTGTGAAATACAGGCTGTGTCTATTTAAGCATTTTCAAGAATGAAACTGGCTACTTTAAAACTGATGGAAGTACATTACATGCAAGCAACATGTACACTGGGAGTGTAGCAGCCTACTGGGATACCCTGTATGGGGACAAGCAAAGTTTTAAAACCTAAGCTTTAAATCTATAATGAAAGTCTTGCCCTCACAGGGTCAGGCTTTTCAAAAAACATGTAGTAAGGACATTTTGTACTTCACAGTGGTTCACAGTTGCCTCTGGTGGTCACTGAAATAGACTGGAAGAACAGTCTTGACTATCCCAGCCCAAGTAGTGAGTGGGAACCAAGGTCATTCCATCAAAACCCCCTTTCTCAGCTGCGTTGGATCACAAGAACTGAACACTGGAGTTGAGACAAGAGTCACAAAGCTCCCCTTTGCGCAAAATGTGTTGTTTAGACCCTCTCTTTGCCCTGATACATGAAAAATTCCAAACAAGTGACATGGAGGCTTGTACATGGCTTCAGAAAATGTGAGTGGGAGAGAAGGTAGAGACAGTATATCTTTTTTCATTTTCCACAGATAAGTCTCCAGTCTATTGGAAACCATCAGGATATTTTTTGTGCATATGTGGTGTGTGAATGAGCACATCTTCCTTCACAATGAAAAGCCTTATTTTTTTTTTTTGTATTGGCACAATAATATATGTGTCCTCCAATTTACCCCAGTGCTGTAAACTTTTCCTCTGGTGATTTGTGGGTTCTTCTGGGTTTTGAACTTATGACAAACTGGTAATGTTATGCATATTCTCCTCATTATTTTATACAGGGAGGTTAATGAGTGTGTGCAACATGATAACTATGGCAAAGGACCTTTGTGGGCTGTTGCCAGCTCAAACACCAGTTGATCCAGACCAAATAAAGTTGTTCTGTAGCATCTTGAATTATATGATGCACTTAGGGAAAAAAAAAAAAAAAAAAAAAAAAAAGAAGAAGACAGATTTCCTCACAGAAAGGTGTTTATAAAGGGTGTGAGATTTCCGGGAGCCAGCAGGGCCCCCTGGGGCATGGCTGATGCCTGGGTGTCCAAGCACAGCACAGATGAAGTCTGAAAACTTCAGAGCAATGGAGTGTCTGGGTCCAAGGCTGCAGCCACTGAGGATACTTCTTGCCTTCTCCATGTCCACTGAGCAGGACAGTGGTGGGTTTGTGCTGTGGAAAAGGTCAGGGCTGTCTTTCTGCCTCCCTGCTGTGCACACACAGCACCAGGCTCAGTGCACTGCTTTTGGCTCCTCTGAGCTCAGTGAGGAGAGCAGTCTTCAGCTAGTTGAGAGATTAGCTTTCTCCCCAAGGTCTTTATTACCTTTCATCCTATAAACCCGTTTTCATTTCAATGTAGGACTATAGGCATGGATTAAAGACTCTTTGGTGCTGCTTGAAGTGCACAAGATGGCTCTTACACTTAAGATAGCAGTCTCAAAGCTCTCTCCAAGCTTGGCTTGGACTGCTGCTGAGACACCCTTATGTTCATTATTTCAATGGGAAAAATGAGCTGGAAGTAGCTAAACTTATATAATGTTTTTCTTTCCTTCCCCTGCCCCCATTCTCTCCAAAACTTACATTCTTTTGTGTTGTTCAAGTTCCCCAGTGCTTTATATGAGGATTCAGAAGTCTGGTTCTCTGGAAACAATTGTTATGTCAGCTGACATTAACACAGCAAGCACTTTAACTATTTTTCCAACATATCCGTCAAGTTCAATGGCCAAAACATTAATTCTCATTAAGCTTCAACAAAGTTTCTCATTTTCCTCTAATTCTGTCACCCTACTGCCTCCATGCAAGACTGCTTTACAAATATATCAAGTCATTTAACTAAAAGAACTTTGGGAAGTTTTATTTTTAGTGACTTTATACCCATACATTTGTGAGTGTTCTAGGCCATTGATGACATGAATTTTAGCCCCTCATGTTCTAAGTTAACAAAAAGCATATATGTTTTAAATCAGCCAAAAAATGCAAAATTATATATTGCGGTTACTAGCTTGGAAACTGGGCATAACCTGCTAGAATTATCAGAAAATACAAGGAAAAAAATACAGATGAACTCAGCTGCTGAAACATGGATCAAAACTTTCTTGTTGCCTACAAGTGCAGGGTCTTATGGACTATCCCTAAATATTCATCAGCTGGTTTCAGAAGTCTCAATTTTTGTTTTTTCGCTCACTGGACAAAGGAAGATGTTGTTCAAGGACATTGGACAAGGACATTATTCAAGAAAGTACAAAAGATGGAACATTATTTTTTAAAAAGTCATTTAAGCAGTTATAGATACATATCTCTTGATAATGAAGATGGGCTACTCTAATGCCTGAGAGTTATAACTGGGCTGGTCTAAGGCCATAGCATGTATGAAAACACATCCACTTAAAAATTAATGGGTATCCACTATAAGATATCATACTTTCACAGTGGGTAGAGGCTAAAAAAATACTAATAATATCTCAGCTATTAGTATAACAAATGATAAATGTTCCCATTTGAGGACTATAATGCCATAAATGTATTAAGCAGAGCCTATGTTTTCTTTTTAAATGAAGCATGCAGCCCCATCCCACTCACTAAACGGCATTTTTACCTTTAAATATCACCCAAAAATGTTCGTAAGAACTATGGATGGGGTAAGTGAGATGCTGGTCCTGCCCCTAGGGAGAAGAATCACGACAGATTAACTTCCCTGTCCTTTCTGGGTGTGCTGAAAATTTATAAAATAAATTCCCACCAACATTAGGAGAGGTTAGTATAGGCAATTGACCTTGTAAATCAAGAATAGAATAGGCCCTATAATGTGTAATATTTTGAGGCATTTATCACTTTGCTGAGGCAGACAGGATTTGAGCATGTAAATCGTTGTAATGGTCACAGTAATTCTCCGTTGCCGTGCCTGTGTGTCAGTGAGCGTGCCCCCAGGGCTGCAGGGAGGGTTTTCCCTCTGCACCCTCTCATGCAGCCCCAGCATGGCTCAGACCCAGAGCGGAAGGTCCACAGAGACCAACGCAAATAGGACAAAGCTGTGCACCAAACAGCATCCTCTTTCTTGTTACTTCTGCAAGTGCATATCTAATTATGCCTTTTGATCTGCTCACCAGTTTTCTCTAGATTTCTTCCCAGCTCTGCAGGATTTTCTGTCCTAAGGAGAAGGTATATTTAGGTTATTCTCAGTTCAATCCCATATCATGATAGAAAAATGACATGAGCCATGGCTGAATATATATTCAAAAAAATTCAAAACATGTGAAGTGGGATAAAATAAATAATCCTGAGGCAAATGACATGTTGAAGTCTCCAATTCTTCTAATATATTCCAGAAATGCACGTGACTTTAAGAATACATTGCAACCTTCAGATAATTGTTAATGCATGTAAGTGTTTTGCAGAAAAAAACTACATTTTGCGTTATCTGCAAAAAGCCCTTTTGAGTAAGAGTCCATATCGCCAGGTATTTCTTTTAAAGGGGAACAGTTTAATAAAAATAACAAAGCTAGAAACCAAGAACATTAACTTTCACTTTGCCTAGCTACATGCTAGTACTCTTGCTGTAATTATAACACAGAGGTCATTCCAAAGGAATTACCAGCCTTCAAATGATATGAGACAATTATTCTCCAGGGAGTCAGACAAATTCGTAAGACAAATACAGTTGAAATTTCAGACATCAATCTCTTTTTTTAACATAGCATGGGAACAAGGGAGCTGTGAAATGTAATTTTACCCTAAGGCCCAACAAATGATCGCATTAAAATGATTTTAAAAAAAGACTTTACATCTATTATACCTTAGAAGTGAAGTAGTGTTAGATTTTTCTAAGGCTTCCTGTGAGTAATAGTATTTAATAGAATCTGTAAGAAACACTTTACAGATGCCGGTGTTTTTGGCCAGCAGGGCAGCCACAGAAGACAGCTCCACATGCTGTGGGGCGGTGTTGGGTGCCGTGCCGGGGAGCAGTGGGGTGCCAAGAGCTGGCTCTCTCTCCTCAGGCAGCCCCTGGCTCTGGGGCTCAGGCTGGACCCTGCTGCCCAGCCTCCCAGCTGACACTGCTTGTGGAAGCTCTGCGCAAGGGGGTATTCCCCAAAGTGACTGTTTTTAACATGCCCAAATATTCCCCAGACTGGAGGAAACTGAGCTAGTTTCATGCACACCTGTGGAAAGAAGCTGTGCTGGATGGCCACCTCATTTTCCTGGTAGTGATAACCACAAATGGAAATTTAAAGGGAAATATACTGACAGCTACCCCAAAAGCACCTTGAAGGGAATGCCACAGTGACCACTGTGGTGAACCCCAAGGACACCCACTAATGGTGTGCATCACTTGAGAGTGCAGGAGATCTGAAAGAACCTCAAAAGGTGGCAGGTATGGATCCACTGCTTTTTACACTTCAGTCTATCAGATTTACATAGCTTCCTATGAGTGTTGTTTTAACTGGAACCCTATATGGCTTGAGCCCATCTAGCAGAGAAATTTGGGATTGATATCACTTCCAATATTCACGTGCAGAAAGCAGCAACCCCTCCTACTCCCACTTGCATGGAGGCACTCAGCCTATTTTCTGCGCTTACACGGTGCCAGTCATGCCAGCATCCATTTGAGTGGGCAGCTACCATGAGCTGGGCAGGATTTAGCCCAGCGTGTGTGCTGTAGTCAACATGTTGAAGTGGAAAATGGATATTAAGGAACTGCTCTTTGGCTAGGGGTTGATTTACAGAAACCTATAACAGTCTCATTCTTCAGATAAGTGCATTGCTCCAACTGCTATTACTCAAGAAAACAGGCTCCTTAGAAATCTTTACAGCCGACACATTGCAATGTGACCTTACACAACTTAGCAGTGCAGCTCTGCGTGTTTTTATTGTATTTAAATAGCACCATTAGTTTTATTCATATGAGGAAGTTAAACTTTAGCATCAGTGACATTCCAGAACTGCACAAGCATTGAGTCCATGGGTGCCCCTGTAGGTGCAGGGTTTCCAGGGAGCAGAGGAAAGAAGGAGTGTGTGAGTAAGAGTGCATGATTTTGTGCACCTAAAAATGTGCATGAGTTTTTCCAAGCATGCATTCCTGTCTCTGTGACACTATTGTCAACAGCTGCCTGAGTGATCCTATTAAGCACAGCCTCTGCAAATATTTGTGAAAGAATGTTGCCCAAATGGAAGCTGACAAATTAATGAGAAATGCAAACGCATCCTGGATTAAATGAGTGCAAAAGTAGAGCAGCACCTGTCTGGTTGATGAGGATGCTTGACCGCAGAGAGCTTTGCTGAGCTTCTGTTGTAGCCCGGGTGAGGAAAGTGCTCAAAACTTAGCATTTCCTTTTACTAGACCAAGAAAATTTCATTCTACTCCCACAACAGTTTTCTAAGGTGAGCTTTCCCAAGAGATAGAACAATTTGTAAGGAAAAAATTAGAAAACTGGTATGATGAGTGATAGACATCTCAAAGCTGCCGTATGATGTCTCACCAGCAAACTCTTAGTCTACCTTATTGTGGGAACACTTTGAGTGTCTCGGCAAGTTCCCAGAAGAATGCAAAATTATGAGTCCCTTATGCTACATAGTTTCCTAAGTTAGCTTTAAACTAACAGGGCATTGTATTATTAGTCAGGCAAAAATGAAGGGAGTAACAAAACCCAGTAAAAAAAAAAAAAATCCAGAAATGCATATATGTATTTCATACATACATATATCTTCTATTTGACTAAAATTGCCGTTATCCCATGACACAGGTGTCAAATCTTTCATTGTTTGCCTCTTGTCTGCATTTTGATTTAAGGGCACAGAAAGTGCTGGGAAAAAAATGATGGCCTCTTATCCATGGGAAGCACAAAATGAAAAGTGAATGTCACTGCATAGCAACAACAGAACACATGGAAACAAAGGAGGTGTCACCTGAGGCCCAGAGATGACAAAACAAAATTGTGTGAAGATTTCTTTCTATTAAATCTGAGACTAAGTTAAACTAAGACTTCATCTTAACAGGTTCTCTTGCCCATGACAAGTAAACTGCAAGATATAAATAAAAAACTGTCATGCCTCCTCACTGCTGATCAGAAGAAATATGGATGAAATCTTTGCTCTTTACTCTTTCCCTCTTCATCTGATTCCTAAAATATGTCTTCATTTCACACTCTCATTTTTTTCCATTACTTTTTTCTCTATTCATATGAAATACTTTTTTGCCATGAGAAGGATTGGAGGTGGGGAATTCCTAAAAGCTCTGGAAACATCAGTCTTACAACAGTCAGAGCCACATATGTCCATAAGGATTAGAGAATTCAATAGAAAGCAAAGCAGTTTAAATGAACTGATTTTATTATTTATTCTGATAGAAAAAGAGGAAAAACTGGGGAAAAAAGAAAAGATTGAAAGACTGACTTCATTGTAAATCAGTACAAACAGATTCAAGAACTGCTGTACTTGGATTGAGAGTATCTAACCCATAGTCAACCCAACAGTTTAATTTTCAAAACTTGGCTTTTAGCATTGGAGGCATGAGATCAAGCCAAGATACACTGCCAATAAAAGGCTGGAGCTCAAAGCCAGTGTTGAATTACAGAGCCCAGAAGGTTTACGGAAGTGTTTAGTGAAAATTGTTTGCAAATGGGTTTAGAAAAATTTTCTCCCTCCTGCCGGCTGCTTCAGGATCTGGCCCTGTCAGACTTACTGAAGAGTTCTCCTCCTGTCAACCTGGCAGGGATACATAGGATTTGCATGTGTGCAGGCAGGATGCTTAGTGCCTAAACCCACATCTTCAAATAAAGCTCGAGAGTGTTTCTGGAAGATATGGTTGAGTCAAGGCAAGTGTTCTCCAGCCAAAGGGGCTACTGGGCCCTATCCAAGTATTGCTAGATTAAATAGAAATCCCCCTGATAAACAATAATGAGTTTGCATGATCTAATGGCCCCTTCAGAACTAAAATATTCCACCAAAACTGGAGTATTTAGGACTATTTTTTTCTGTTTATCAGAGGCACTGTTAATTGGAATAGTTCTACAAGGAATGGGAATAAACTACAAACACAGAATTTTGCCCTGAGCAAAGCAGATTTGATTTTTCGGCTTTGTTCTTGTCCCTGATATCCATTTAAAAAAAAAAATCATGGGGCCTGCAGGAATCCTGCTGATCAATGGACAGTAAATTTATACTTTTAAACAGCTTTGTTGTCCCTGCACCCAGCGCAGTCATCATACATGTCAGGACTTATACAGGAATGGTTTTGGCATTACCCCTCTTCTAGAAGAGCCATGGAATTAGGTTGCTACTGTTAAATGCATAGTCTCAGTTACTTTCAGAGCAGAAGAGAATACAGATACCCAGCAAGATAAGCAGCTCCTAGGGGTCACAGACAAACGTATTTTCATCTCATTGAGATGCACTCATTTCTTATTCCCTTGGTCAGTAGTTCAGGAAGGTGCCTTTTAGTAAAACTAAAGATGTTTGGCTTGTAAAAGCATCTACTGATTCATGATTGCTGCCCTCTGGTTTCTAGTGGTTTATGTTCTATTTTGTGGTTGTTTTGTTGCTTTGTTTGTTTGGGGCTGGGGTTTTTTTCACTTGGAAACTTTTTTTTGAGATTTCTTGTTCTCTTTATACTTACTGAGCTCATGTATTTAATTTAAACTGGGAGAAATGCACTAAAAAAAAAACAACCCTACTCCTACCCTCTAATGAAAGCCCCAAGTTTGGTGCTCTGTCTAACATTCATAAGAGCCCATTCACTGAGCTCGGAATATAGAGACCTTATTAACCATTGACGAGGCACCTTCTGCCAGAAGTCCTTAGGGGATGTCTCAGAAGTGCTGACATAGCTCAGATCAAGGTTTGTCTATGAAAATGTCATCAAATAAATCTGGGGACTCTCTGAAATATTCAGCTGGTTGAGGAGGTATTACTGTTTACAGCTTATTTCTCTGTATTTTTTCTGCTAGGACTGTTAAGCACCCATTTGTTTCTCAACATGACTTCCCTAGGGCTCAAATTAATAGAATAGGACCTTGTTGTACTAATAATGCAATAGGATTTCTAGGTATCTCCTAGAAAGAAAGACAGCTGGTCCCAGACATTCAAAATTCACTTTTATTTGTATCCTTGGAAAAGTAGAGGGAGATGTGTTGCAAGCACTCTGCCTGTATGAGTTACAAGGGTCTTATCTGATTCTTTCCTCATTTTTTTGTGAAATTTTCCACCTGGCACCAAATCAGCAAGGAGTGTCTAAGCTACAGATATTTGTACTACTTAAACCAGATGCAGATATTTGCACAGCTTAAACAAGACAAAGAGCTACCTGGCCTGGTAACATTGAACAATCAGCCTGGCATCTGTCATCAGCCTGGCCTGCATTACTTTGAGGGATATAAATCACTGAACACCTTTTCTCATTCTCAGCTTGGTGTGCAAAACGGGATCTGTAAATTACATATATTTCCATCCAAGGTGTCATCAAAGTATCTTGGGTTTTCCCACTGATCACAAGGTAAAGGGTCCTGCTAGGAGCTCTTGCCTGAGTTTGGAGGGATGAGAGACGAGCCCTGGAGCTGCAGATTTCTGCTGCTGTCCAAGGAAAAAGTCATATGACCACCCAATCTCCACTGTTCTGTCACACAAAGCTCACCCTCCTCTGACCCTGGCCAGGATGAAAAATACAGCAGAGAGGAGCTGTGCACTGTCAGCACCAAGCAACAGTAGCAGGCTTTGAGAACCAACCACCACCTGGAGGCACGCTGCTTAAATACATCCTCGTGATCACTGTGTGGTGGCAGTGGTCTCGCTGTATCCTTCACCTCACCTGTGTGACACACAGCATCACTTTGGCAGCAGGCTCAGCCTTTGCTATGAGTTTTTAAGAATATGCAAAGAAGTAAAAATTAATCACCTCCCTCTCCAAGAAACCTGTCCTCGCTGAAGAACAAAAACCCAAGTTAAGAGCGCCCTTCCACATGAGTAATCAATGCTGAGCTGTGCCAGGCAATCTCTTAAACTGAAACATTTTAGCCTAATGAAGAATAAATGAGACTGTCCCAGCAACACTCCATCTGTTTAAAGCCAGCTGTGTTCTTAAGTACTTTCCTAAATAACGGGTCTTAAGGAGGCTGATAATGGTTGAAAGAGCCAGTCAATGATCACAAGCATGTTCTGCTAATGCAGTATTTCTTCTCTCCTTGAAAAATGGGATGTTTGTTATTAAATGAAAGTTATGTTTAAACTTCGGTGATGGGCCGAGTGGCTGCCTGCTGTTTTACACTGGAAAACACATTGTGTGCTTACCTGCAGTACAGTTCTCTCTAATTGATTCTTTCCTAAAGGTACTTCCCACTACTCCACCTCCTTCCTTTGCTCTGATTAACAATCGTAGCATGATCTCATCAGGCCTCGACAAGTATTGATGGGCCACAGTATCATGAGGCTAATAAAGTGTGTTACCCAGTATTTTCTGGTGACACATAAAAACTCCCTTATGAAAGACACAGGACACAGAATATAATATAAATGCTTTTTTTAGTAACAGCAGAGTACTGTGGACTGTGCAGCGCTGGGCATGAGCACATTTTTTAATAAAGCTCTATGGGGCAGCACTGCCCAATTGCATGATGGGGGGAGGTGGGGGAGAGGGTAATAGGGACCCCACCGTGATGCAGCCAGGACAGAGGGGATGAGGTCAGGCAGGACCCAGAGGATGTTGTGGGAAAGCAAAACTGCCAGGCACTCTCTCTGCGTGCTGCCCCAACACCTGAGCAAAGCCCTCTGAGGTCAGTAGAGCTCTGTGATTCTGTGTGCACAACCTTCACTAGCTTTTCCTGTTTCCTTTCCTATGTTGCCCTCTTAAGCCATATTGCTCTGTTAATACAAGAACATTATTAGAGCACGGTATTAAATATTTGCTGTGCAAGACCATTTCTTTAAAAAGGATGGGTGGAAACATACATCAGCTGTTTTGTTCCTCCCTCCTGTTTGCAATTATCCCCTGAGTATCTGTCAAACATTAAACAATAAGGGTAAAAAGGCTAAATTATTTTATCCTCTCTGCCATGTCATGGCACAAATGTCAAGCCCAGCAAAGCCACATGAGATGAGGGCAACATTGTCAGTTCAAGGCCAAAGCAAAGCCTTGTTCTCAGCTCTCCCCTCACCTGCTGACTACTCTGGACCCTCAGCTGCACTGAGGTTGATGGATGCTGGTCCTCACCATTGGGAAGGGTGATGGGACAACCTTCCCAAAGACTGGGTGAGTACCTGGCATCCCTACAGAGCCCTGTTTACTCCAGCCTCCCTGGGGCATTGTGCTTGAAGGTGGTGCACCCACAGAGTCCCAAAGGAAACTGGCCTGAGGTGCTCTCCCCACACTCCCACTTCAGGATGAGCCTCACGGATAGATTTTGCAAGTGACCCCCAGAGCAGACTCTCTTCTACCCTCTCTTCATTTGCAAGTGAAATGATAGCTTCTTATTTTCAAAAACATGCAGATCCTGAAGTTCCCATTGTTGAGTGTAAGGCAGAGGAGAGTCACAAGATTAGCAAATCCACTGCTTGCCAGGTCCATTCTTGTAATGGAAGAAAAGAGAAAGAAAAAAATCTCACAAGTGGTGCAGCAAAAACGAAAATCCCTTTTTGATCTATCAAGCCCTCTTTCCCCAGCCTCTGTGAATGCCTCACCTCCTGCTCAGTCTCTGAATATAAACTTTGCCCAGCACACTCAGGGTAATCTTTTCACATCATAAAACTTATAATCCTCTCAAAGTGGTTTCGTAGGGTTTGAGGTATGATGCACTTATCAAATAACTGAAACAAATAAATCACCTTATTTAGGCTGTGGTCAGTGTATGTGTAGCTCTGTGCACACAGGGAGGAAGCCAGTGCCATACCAGCATTTGTATACATTAGCAACAAAGCTGTCTGTGACAAGCTGTCCTCTGCACAACTAAATATTTAGTTGCATATCATAAGTAACTTCTTAAGTGATTAAAGAGAGAGGGTGCTCTCTGTCCGTGCTGGCGCAGGGCGAGCAGCCAGCAGGCTGGGGAGCAGAGCCCTTGGTGTGGCAGTCTGGCTGCGCAAAGGGATGGTGTCCATGCCACAGCCCATGCACCCTCCCTGCCGGTTTGCCTCCTGGGGGCAACCCCTGCTCTGGCCAGCGCTGCACAGCCTTGGGCACGCTCCTCTGTCACCCTTCTCTGCTCAGAAACTGGCTCCAAACAGGCTCCAAGTGGATTTCTCACATATTTGCACAGAGTTCAAGTTTTCAAATATTTGTTGCTAGCTTTTATTGGTGTTAGGGAAAGGTTTATTTTTAACGTGCCTGTGTTTATGGATTCCTGTGCTTGCATATTTCTCGCATGCACAAAATTAAATTAATGAAACAACTTCATATTGAAGAAGCAGAGAATAGATGTGTCCTGCTTCATATAAAGACATTGTGGAAAAGACATTCCTAAATTAAAAACCTATTAGCAGGTAAAATTTAACTGAAAACAACAACAAGCTAGAAAAGCCACCCTAAACTTGCTCCTGGTATGTTTTCCTGTGTGTACAATAAATGCTTTCTTCAGATGATTCAAGGACCATCACAGCAGGGCTCACTTAAAATGTTGTGGTTGTTGGGATATAGATACATGGTTAACAGAATATTTTGAATTTGATATTCCACCTAGGGAAAAAAAGAAGGAAATCAGCCTGCTGTAGGGACATGGGCTGAGTTTTTGCATGTGAAGTCCCTCCTCTTCCTGCTGCCTCCTGTCCCTTGTCTGCTTCTCCTCTCCAGAAGATGTTCCAGCTTTTACTTACTCTGAGGACAGGAAAGTTCAGAGGCAGTTTAAACTATTTTTAGGATTTTTGATGCCACTTCTGTTTCAGTATGTGCCATGTGCAAGCGAAGGGCAGAGCAGGATCAGGCCACCATCCCATACAGATGAAGTTTAGAAGGGTTTGAAGTGTTCTGCATCCCAGAGGAAATGGGAGTGCTTGATATGCCCGACACTTTATCTTGTCTCCCAAGTGTCCCTTGCCATCCCATCTCTCCCGCAGGTTCCTTGGACACAAACGATGCTCCAGCTCTGCCACGGCTGTCCTGGGCACCTGGGCATTGTGCAAGAGTTGCTGCAGGGTTTGGGAGCAGCTCCCAGGGGGAGAGCAGTGGCCCAACCCTCCCTATTTCTTGTAGGGGTGTTTCCAGATGGTGGAAATACAAAACAGTTTTATCTACCAAAAATAATCTACAACTGTTTGCTCTGGTGTTGATGGCATGGAGGAACTTTTAAGACTTTGATTCCACAAAACACTTCTCAGAGATTTTGCTTCATGGATCTAGAAGAGCAGCATGAGAAAGACAGTAGCATTATCATCTTCTTTTCTAGTACATGTTGGGTTAATAAGAAAATTAAAGCTCAAGTAAATATTAACCAGAAAGTAATTTCAGTCTGTCATGAAAATATTCTACATTTATAAGTTATCTAAAGTAAAGTGAGCTGTATTAGCCTCCAGCAGCTCTGAAACCATTATGAATTATTGAATAAGTAATCTTTTTTTTTATAGTTATTGACATAATAAATATATTTGCTTGAAAACATCCGGAGCTGCATAGGCATAGGAGTATTTATGAGTGTGTGCTCTTTACAACACTGTTTTACAGAGTACTGTCAACTCTGGAGAGGAAGCAGGGAAAAGAAGGTTTCACCCTTGATGTTCTTGTAAGGAGATGTGGTGCTTCAGTCAGTCCCATCTCTGCAGACCCTCATCTTCATGGAGCACAAAATAAGTTTTTAAAAAATCTAGTTGCAAATGGCGTAACTTGATTTACTACTTTTTTGATGGTTAATTTTTTAGTGACTGACAAATAGACTTGTAGTCCTGCAAAATCAAATAATACTGCTAGAGTAACACAGAGCATCTTAACTAACATTAATTTAGTAACACAGAGAGCCTAAATTAACATTAATTTGGTAAGAGCGAGCAGACTTTAAATTGTCACCAGATCATCTCTGGAAGAAATGAAAAATTATAGAGTTTGGGGCCTAAATGCACTGTCAGAATGATGGGATATATGTCAGGCAGAGTTGAAAATCTTCGCATGCAGCACCTGGGGAGAGGGACAGTGCTTGCAGTCACAGCAGAAGCTGCCACTGCCAAAGACACTTTGCCAGGAGCTGGGTGAGACCTACAGTATCACAGGACATATTTCCACTGAGAAAGTCGTTCTACTGGAATGACACTGAAATGCAGAGTTAAAAGTACTGTGGTGGGAATTGCTGTGTGCCAGAGCGTGCCCGTGAACAGTAAGAACTACAGCAGCGCTGCCTGGGATGTCACAGCTAAACCCTGTCCTGGAACCTCATGGCTGCTTGGGAACCCCTAGGGACAAACACTGGCATCTTCTGCGACATTGCAGGCTCTCCTCTGGAACACTCCAGGGTGTAAAGTGTTTGCGGGGAAAATCTCCTTCTGCAGTTAAAGCTGCGGTATATTTTTTGCCTGTCTCCTTTAGGCAGTAAAAGTATCATCAGTGGCTCTTAAATTTCCTGAAGTAAAAAAATTAGCAATTACTAGCCATGAAATCATAAAAGTGCTTGCTCCTGTGAGAAAAAAAAGCCAGCAGCACATTTTAAAAAGCACTTCTCCCTGGAATGCAAGACCAGACAAAGATTTAGCCTCTTTTTTTTATTTAAGTCTGGTGGAACAACATGTTGGACACACAACAAATCAGTCTTTATTCAAGTGTGAAAATTTAGGCATAAATTGCTGACTGCTTAGCTCTCAAAACAATGTCATGTTACAAGAAATGTGATATTTTGAAGAGAAACAGGAAAAAATTTATCAAAGTTTTTGTTATTATTGCATTATCCTCCTGCTCGATCTACTAGCTATAGATACTTGGTGTCTGCTTAAGTGCTTTCCATTCTTCCCATAAGCAAATTCTGGTTGAAGACTATATATCATTTTACTCTTGATCACTGCTAGTCTCAGTACCTCATTACAGCAGACCACTTTTTGAAACTGAGCTATAGCCCAGATAAATGATTGTATAAAGTTTTAAATAAACATACATTTATGTTATGTTGTTTCACAGGGATGATTTATAGTCATTTTCTTCATCCAGTCCTGAGCTCTGGACATAAAAGACACTGAGCTCTCTGCTGTTTATCCAAGCTAAATCCTCTGTTTGTTCTGCATAAGCGTTCTTGATTCTATAATATATTGCAGGCTTTAGCTTCAGGTTTATTCCCTCTGGGATGGTGGAATTAGATACATTAACTGACAAAGATAAGGTACGGACATTGTAGCTTAATAGCCATTAAAATAGATACTATGATAATAAAAATGGAGTTAGGAAAGGGAGTCAAGGTTGTGATATTTCAAAAATATGTATTGATAAGACTTACGTGAATACATGTAAGATTTGAGAAATCTCTATAAGGAAACCTCTAAATGATAGCTGGATTTTGTTTGGTTGGGTTTTTCTTTTCATAAGAAGAGAATTAGAAATGGAAGATATTGTGAACCAGATTACATGTTGCCTCTTGTGTCCCCAAAGAGAATTTTGTTTCTCATTAAAATGGCTTTATATTATCTGGTTGCTGAGCCATTGAAGTACTGCTCTGTGCTACAGAAGAAAATCAAGAAAGTACCATGAGATAAAGCAAGTTTCTCTGCCTTAAAAAAATCCCCAACAAATCTGTGTGGATTCTTTTTACTATGTAACTTCTTTTATTCACATATTTAAACACACACACATATATATGTGTGTTCAAACCCACACTTCTATTCTTCATTGCAGCCCTTGTTCCTCTGTTAAAAAAGCAGACAACACTAAATGCCTGGTTTCTCCTCTTGCAAGCTTATTTATAACAAATTCTGAGCTAAGCCCACTAAAAGTTATTTTGTAGTTTGGCTCAGTATTAATTCCTACATTTTTGTGTAAAAAAAGTGTTAGCATTTAGAGACCTAATGCCTACGATAGGGGAAAGATTTTAAGAATTATAGGCTTCAATGTGACATACTCTAAATCATCTCTTACCACAATATTAAAGTTAAGCAAAGATTTTAAAGGCCATAGATGGACTTCCATTGTTTTCTAAGTCAAGATTAACTGGTGTATACATAACAGACTAGGTGCTTTTGCTGCCAAAAATTATCTAACTAAAAGTTTGAATCTAGCAGTACAAACAGCAGCCCTGCCTGTACTCATACAAGCCTGTTGTTTTGTGGTACACAAGTTAGTATGTTGTCCATGATCTGTAACAAATTGCATTCCATAAAGCATGAAATGCCTTTTTATCTGAAACCTGAGTGGAAAAATAAGCAGCAATCAAATTAAACACATGGGCACGCTTTTCTCTCTTTCATTTTGTTGTTGTTGTATTATACAAGCATTTATTTTCGTTAACATACTCTGCTTTTATAGTGGTGGGATACTTCCAGGAATAATGGTGCAGATGACGTGAATGACTTATTCAATGAGCATAAAAGGAAGAGCAAGAAAGAAAACTCATGAAAACCGTCAGATCTTTGTGAAAGATTGCTTGAGTAAGCATAAAAATTATCTTTAAAAAACAAACAAACTTATTTTATGTAAATACTGCTTTTTGAAAAATATTTATTTGATCAAGGTTACTTTCAATATAAAATACATGAAGTAGCACATAATTTCTCTGCATGTTTAATTACCAAACTTTTCTATTATTCACTGAAAAGAAACCACTTCAATTGATTTGTTTGTTAGTGAAATCTGCTATTCTCATCATCATGTGTACATTTGATAACAGGAAAAGAAGGGGAAAAAAAGGGTGTATATGTAAAAGTCCACTCTGGCAAAGAAATGTGAATTTTTTGCCATACAGGGCAAGGTTTAGGTTTTGTGAGCGGCAGTATCTTTTCCACATGATGAAAAGGGCATTGATGCAAAGTCCCCACCTTCTCCTCCCACTATGCTCTGTGGCCCAGCAGCCCTTGAGTTTTTGTAATGAGCTCCAGGCCAGGATAGAGAGTTTGTGACCACTTCATGGGTAGTCCTGTTTGGCATGTGGGCAGTGGCCTGTTGGTTTCACAGCATTTGAGAGTTACTTAGGTAAAAGTTGGCCTCCCCCCACCTTCAAGACTCATTTTCAGAAGTATTTGTCATGTTTGTTAGGATAATAGGGATTTGCTTTTATTAGTATTTCAATACTAATAAGTCATGAAATGATTTTCCTATAAAAGTTTTCACTAAAACCCTTGCAATTACTTATTTACTCAATAGATGGGATATGGCAAAAAATGCTTGACCTTTTCTTTTCCAAATAGCTGTAACAACCAAGAATTAACTAGCTATTCATCAAAGCATCAGTATAATGAGGAATCACCTTCATCTTACCAAGAGAGAAACAAGAGTAAGTAGTACTACCCTACACCACAAAAAATCTTGTTTGGGGCAGACCCAAACCTTCAGATATTTTGACCTTTTTCCTGCCCTCTTCAAATAATTTTATTTAATTAACAGAAAGATTAACCTAGCCGCTCTTAGAAGGCTTCAGCCTTAGACTCCTTTAACTTCCCTAGAAATAAGTTATACAGAAGGATTAAAGTACTACTTTTTTCTAAAGGTTTCAGGTGCATTGGTGATTAGCCAGAAGAATGAAAGACTATACTGATTTATCTATTATAAAAGAGAAAATAGCTCTTATTCATTTGCTGAAGCAGCACCTCAGCAGAAGCCAGTATCTACCCCTTTAAGGGCATTAAGACAACTGCAAACAACACAAATAGCTGGAGTTTAAAGCAGTTTGTGAACCACTTACACAGAAAAGCTTTTCCCACATTATTCTCATTTTGCTGATAGGAAGTGAAAGCCCAGAGCCCTGCTTAAGATCACTCAACACCCCTATAACCAAGATGGGCAGAGAAACCACAGACTTCGCGTCCAACCCTCAGCCTACCAGTGGTATCACCTTCATGACTGACTCAGGAGAGATTTTTGCTATGCTGCACAAAACACCGCAACACAAGCTATTGGTCAGAACGGCAAAACTTTGTTTGCTCCTTACACAATGTTTGAGAGATAATGGCTTTTAAGATGCCCTCCAGCTAAGCCTACCTATTTCTAATTAGGTTGTTACAAGTTGTCTGCATTGATGATGATATAAGTAAATGAAATGGGACCAGCAGCATAAAAATCTGTATTCTCAGGTAAAACTTTAGGACCATTTTAATGATTTGCTGTATATATGCAATAAGATTATACTCAGAGAGTCAAATTTAAAAAAAGAAAGCCCACATGTTCCGCAAGATGTAGTAGGATGGGACAAGAGGTAAAACTCATTTTAGAGACACATAATCATGTTGCTGAGGTGTGAAACTTTTTCCACAAATAGCAGTGCCCTCTTATGGAGATATACTTACCAACTGCATAGCATACTGGTGTGTTCTTGCTTTTGACATATTTGGTTTTTTTCCCTTTACTTTGGGTTACTAGCCCCATTTATTCAGTCCACTGTTTTATTATCAGAGAGTAGGAATAAACCAGTAAGTTAGAGCATTTAAAACATCATTGCATCCACATTCAGGAAAACTGCAGTAAAAACCATTATTTCTATAGAAGCATCAAAAATGTAATCTAGACCAAACACATCCTATAGATTGTTTGAAGAGCTCCTGGAGCAGCAAGTAGGCTCTGTGATTTACAGCAAATACACACTGATATTCATGAAAGGATACCCACAGTGCTGGCTCCAACAAACTAATAAACTGCCTCATTCATTCAGATGAGAAGCATCACATTGACTCTATATCTGGCACAAATGGGAGTCAACTTTGGCTGTGTCCATGTTTAATTATGAAGTAAATAGCAGCCCATGGTGCTTTTAACCCCTGATCTGGATGACCTATTCTATTATAGTATTAATCTTGTTGTCAAAAACAGCCTTTTCAGACAAACACATTGATGGTCTGGTGTCTTGTACAACCAACATCTCTTAACATGAGATCAATAAAATTATTTTCTGTACCTCCAGATGTAAAAACCAAATCAAAAAACCACCCTCATTATTGCTAAGCTATCAAGCAAATTCACAAATGCTGGAGGTTTAGCATTGCCTCTTAAATCTAAATTTTACAAGAAAAACTATTAACTTCATTGTCTGCTCCTCAAAACCTAGTGATTTAATCTTGCTGCTCTATTTACATTTGCAGTTAAAGCAAAATTTATGATATTCATAGTAAATCACAATTTTCAAATTTTAAGTTTTTTTCATAGTACATTTAAAGCTATGAGCAAAGTACAGTAACTGCTGAAAGAGTATTAGGCTGTCCTAATACTCTTTCAGCAGTTACTAATACTAGAGAACAGTCCAGGACTGTTCTCCTGGACTCCATCTACCTCAGTAAACCCACGGTAAATTTTGATGCCATATTATTTTGTCAATGCAGTTACATCTCAGTAACTGCATTAAAACCCTTTGCTCCAACACTCATAACACTACATTTCCATAATCATCTATCCCCTATGTACGTTGTTAAAACAAAACTTTTTGTAGTAATACATAAATTGTTTAAAATGCTGTCAAACTACTACAAGCATTTCATTTGGAAAAAAGAGTGCTGGACTACAAAGCAAGGGACGTCACTTTTCCAGAACCATTATTAATGGGGACTATTTTAGTCTTCAGTGACGGGGAACGACAGGCTGTAGCATTTCTTCAAGTTAAGAATAGAAAATAACTGTACTTGCAAGAATTCAATTACTCTGTATTAAAGCTGCCACGGGGTTACTGTACATTTATACATCAGAAAGTCAGTAAATTATTCTTCTATAAATTAGTCTCTCAAAGATGATTTTTTTTTCCTTTCTGTTCTGAATGCCAAACTCCTGACTGCTTCTCCACTACAGAGACTTCATATCTGGATAGCCGACATCTGTAAAAACATTTCTAATGAAAACACTACTAATACAACCCCCTGGAGAAACAAATGAAATGAGATCTAAGTATGCAGCCGACTTTCTACAGCTCTGTCTTTAACAATAGAGAGGCTAGTGCTTCCCATCCAAGCCTTGACACAGGTCATGATCATTTAGGCACAGTAGTAGCAAAATAAATAATTGTGTAAATATGTAATAACTGGTATAAATACTCCAGTAGCACTTAGAAGATATGATAAAGGACTTCTGTTTTTAGCCGTGCATTAAGGTTTATCTCGGTGGATGGAAGGGAGAAGCATTTAAACAGCAATGAAGGAGAACTACAGATTGAATACTTGAAAGCTCAGTGCCAGATATAACAATGCTTCTTTTCTGCAACAGCAGTTTTGAAAGTGTATTAGTGTTAAAAGTGTTGGATCACTGCTAAAATATTATAGAAACAGTGGTTATAGATTCACTCAAAAAAACCCCAAAAACTGTAAAATTTAGCAATGTAGCTATATACTTAAATAATTCAGATTCAAAGCAAAACAATGCATATTTCTAAAATAATTGGTCATACTTTTTCATATATATAAGCATTCCACTGCTTTTATATGTAAATAAGAACTTAGACACAATTTTTCTGTTAGTCTAACAATCATCAGGGGAAAGAGGTCTGTTTCTTTGTAAGAATTCTCAAAATCTTAGCTAACACTCCAAATCAAGGTATAGAAACACACTACATCCAGGTTTCCTGCCTGACATTTAAACCTGTATTAAGTAATTTGAGGCAATTCTGTGGTAGCAAAGATCAGTAACAGCAAGTCCCCACCATTGGAAGAAAAATTAGCATATAAAGACACAGGGAGAGATCCTCTGCCTGAAAATTATAATGAAAAAACAGTGGCGCTTCTAAATGCCATAATTTTAAAGTGGGCTAATGCTTTTGCTAGATTAGACTGGACAAATACAGGACAATTCAAAGTTTCCTTATTCAAAGTGATATACAAGTTCTGGGCCCAAATTCTAAGGCAGATGAAGGCTGGAACTGATTTGTCACGGAACTGAAAGAGAACAGTCCCCCCACCCCCACCCGGGCTCACAGAAACATATTGGTAAGAGTATTTGTTTTGAAGTAATTAAGAGTACTTTGCTTTGAAATAATTCTATCAGTTTCTCTAGTGAAATCTGGGTGTAATAAATCAATAGCAGTTTGCCAGAATTCCAGGAGGATCTAGCAGTTGCTCCTTTTCCCACCAGATTTTCTCTGGCCTATGGAACCAGGACTGAACCTGTAAACACAGGTCTCACTTCCAGCAGTCTTTTTATGATGGGTAAATGAAAATGGGCTCCTTATCCCATAAAGCTGTTTAAAATGACATTTCTTGTGCAATGAACGGAGATTAAAATTTTCAGATATTTCTGATTAAAAAATGGTATTTGTTCTTTCCACTGAATAACTCTAACCTCTGAAATGGCTTAGAGATAATAACAAGGCAAATGGAGCCCAACATATAAATTTTCTTTGAAAGACTGTAATATTGAGCTCATGTCTGCTATACATATCTACTACAAATATAGATTTTGCTTCTAACTACTTCAGACTGAAGCACAGACAAATTGTGCTGGAAAAAATTAAATTGAAACACCAAGCTTATCATTAATTTCCTCATTCTAACACAAACAATGAATGCAGAGTATAGTAATGACTATAAAAACAAAAATTCTATGTAAGATTTTTTAATAATCACAAAATTCATGCTTTGCACCTTGTAGGCTGGGATCTTTCAAATGACTAAATGGACCCAAATAGCTTAAATTATTAGGTTTATAAATGTTTTTAAAAAACAAGCACTCTATTTTATTTTACTCAGTACACTTTGATTTGCTAGAAAGAAGACTCAAGTTTCTTTTTAAAACACTCAGCAACATGACTAATTTTTTTTACATGCCACAGAAGAGACTCAATTAAAAATTATTAAAAAAATTTAAAAGTGAAATTAACATTGATTAACAAGTTTATTATTTTATGGACTCAAGCACTGAAGGCTGTCATATGACTGGAAATAGTAAACAAAATTATTTGTTCAAATACATAGTTAAAAAATAAATGCAAAGCTTCTAATATTTACTTGAAAATCGAATTTTATTTCATAAAATAATACATCTGAAAATTCACAGAATACCAGTTCAAAAAAACAACCAGTTATGAAAATTTAGTCAACACTGTTGTTGTAATATTTAAGTCTCAGGTACCCTCCAGTGTTTGGAGAAGAAACTGCACAAGTGAGCAAACATTTGAAGGAAAAAAGCCATCAACAAGTTTTTCTGTCAAGATAGAAGCACCCTCCAGTGTTTGGAGAAGAAACTGCACAAGTGAGCAAACATTTGAAGAAAAAAAGCCATCAACAAGTTTTCCTGTCAAGATAGAAGCTCCCTGCATCATTTACAATAATTGTATATAACCATGCATCAGTGATATGACACAGTATGATGTAAAAAAATATTGTAAAATTGCATTTCATGGATTTCTATGGGGTTTAAGAGGGTGATACCTTCTTTGCTAGTGGAGAGGGATCTGTAAGCACACTACTTAGAAAACTACAGTTAAGTGTGCAAAATATTAAAAAAGCATTTCTTATGAAGTCTGGTATTGATAAGTATTCAAGTATTCCTCAGGGAATATGATCTCAATGTTTATACAGCTTGTTTATAATTTTTCTAAGGAGTCTAAATGAATAGTTTACTTAGCAGGAGATACACTCATGGTAAGGAGGAGGAAAAACAATGCATGGAGAGGTAAAGCCAGATACAATATACCACTCCTCCCATTTTATAATTAATACCACACAAAACACAAAGGTCACACGTATACAACCCTCTCCACGAAAGTTCACCAATTTTATGCAGAAAACGGCAAACCACTATCTTTTCTTTGTTCATTTTAAAATCCTAAGATGATTTTTGTACTTGACATTCAAGTGGAAACACTTGTGACTACAGGACAGACAAGAATGTCTATTGAAAGGACAATGTTGAAAATTAATATTATTAGGTAGATCCACACAAATCCAACAGAAACAGAATGAAAGATGGAAACTAAAAATTTTTCAATTGTGATTATGCACAAACTAACATTAATTGTGGATTTCTCCCTTGCACACTGTTTGTACTTTCACAATCAAACAAAACTTTACATACAATTTAAGCGGTAATGAGAGAACGTTTTGAAATGCATGTTATGTAACTTGAAAGTGGTTACATCTTGACTGAATAAAATATCTTAAAAAAAGCTCTTGTTCTATGTTTGTGTTCAGAATTGGAAGTGCACAAATTCATCGAATTATGGCTTCAAGTATCTTTTATTAGAGACCGATGTAAGAATCCATGTATACTTCTGAATAAGGTCTTCATCCCCCGGTGTACACCCTTACCAGGACATGTGCAAAACTGCTAGGGCAACCCTGTACCATCAGGCTAGTTAATAACTGGTTCAGCTTCAGTTTCATAAGGTTTGATTTTTATCTGCTCACACTCAAAACCTTGTCTCTTATTTACTACATAACTTAGCTATGTTACCTACAGAGATGTAAAAATGTATTACCTTGTCATTTAGTAAAAGAAGTAACATTTGGTCAGTGCTTTAGTTCAGCTCAGAAATAAGAGTTTTGTCAGGGAAAAACAGCTGATGTAATTTTTCCCCTAGTATAGCTGAAGAAATATTTTTTAAAATGGAATTAAATCATAATATTGACCAAAAACATCTTAGAACCAATATTAAAAGTATTATAAATAAACCTAGTCAGGGTGATGCAAAAAGAGGTAGGAAACATTTCAGAAGAGAGTACACAAGAAATATATTTACACATGCACATATACATATAAATATAAAAACATTATAAACCAGTCATTGCCCCCATAAAACTTACAACTGTGCTTAACTTGACAAGTTGCAAATATTTACATTGATTTCAAAGAGAGCTGACTATAATGTGCAAAACAAAGCATGACATTACATATTTTGCAAAGTAGTATATGCTTATAAAAGTCACTCTATCAAAATTTTGGCTCTTTCTAAAAACTTTTTCATGACTTTAAACAGTGATGTTCTTTTTTGCAATAGCCTCTCTGATTTGACGATCAAGTTCACATACAATATAATCGTCATGATTATAGACTCCTGTTCTCAACAGGGTATCCCTCTCTTCTATCAGACGAAAGAGGTAATCATCTGTATCCTCATTTATTTTTCTACAATTAAGACTATCCATCCTACCAGCAGAATTAGCTCTAGCATCTTGCAATTTCTTCCTCTCTTCTTCTTGTTTTTTTAGCCTGATATTGATAAAATAGAAAGAATTAGAGAATGAGACGTATTAAACCCCACTTTGATTATCTTTCTCTTTAGTTTATCTACTGAAATACTAAGTAAAATAAAGAAATCTGTAAAAGGCAAAAAATCATTTTCTCTCTAGAGAAAACAACTACAACTAAAAGAAATGTTAATAATACTTAAATATTAACAAAACCTTTGGTGTGTGCATATGTAACTATGATACTTGCGATCAAGGCTTCTGCTTTGGTAATGTAAACTGTACTCAAAAGGATTCAACACACAAAACTAGTGCAGACAACTTTCGGAGGACAACATCAGATAAATTTAAAATTTTAATGTACTCAAAATAAGAAAAGAACATGCTTTGTTCTTTTATTAACACAGCAGCTATGCTTAGAACTGGACCTTTAAAATAGAAAGCTTGGTGCTGTACATCTGTGGCCTTACCAAAAAAAGCCCAGGTGGCGTTAAACATTAATTTTTCTATACTGCTGTATTGTTGTATTTTAAAAATGTGCAGTCTTTACCTAAGGGACACTAAACTGAGTTCTTTAACTGGACTGACAGCCAATTATAATCTTGAGTTAATTGAATCTCC
The DNA here is from genome assembly GCA_013400915.1 of Pardalotus punctatus. Taxonomy (NCBI): domain Eukaryota; kingdom Metazoa; phylum Chordata; class Aves; order Passeriformes; family Pardalotidae; genus Pardalotus; species Pardalotus punctatus. Next base: position 118,441 of record VZTX01014861.1, read on the forward strand.
TCCTGTTTTGAGGCTGACAGCAAGAAAAAAGAAGGAAAGGGGGCAGGTGCGGAGGAATCTTACAAATACTTTTCTACCTGTTAAGTTCATTTCTGATATCCTCCAGCTCTTGTTGGTCTGTTTTCCCCAGCTCTTTTTCTTCTGCTGCCAAATAGCGCAACCTCATGTGCTCCAGCTCTTGTTGCTGCTTTTTAAGGTGAGCCATTGCATTTTCTTGTTCACGCTGTGTGAGAAAGGGTGAAGACATAATCAATTGAGTTATGTCATGACATGTAAAAGCACTAATTATAGTGACAGAGTGGAGCTTTAGGAATGAAGTCATGACAATTATGTCTCCCGGAGTATTAGAAATGTAAGAGTTAACAGAATATCTTAGCTAGTGATATCTATAATGTGGTAAGACCAGTGACTATCACAATCACAGTAAACCCGTGCAGGCTGGATTAAATTGCAGCCCAATCAGATATCTTCCCATTAACAAAATAGCAAAAATGTTAACAAAGCCTCTTACTAACTCTGGCTTAAGTTTGTGGACATAAAACTTATACTTCTGGAACTGCTCAAGCTAATGAGATTTATTCCTTTGCCACGCTGTATGAAATGATTTTTTTTTTTGAGAAAATAAAAGCTAAATAGCTGCAGGAGACTTCCATCATCAGCCCCATAGTGCCTAGTACCAAAGCTTCAAGAACTGCTTTTTGAAATTACAATTTATGGTTAAAAGCCTTGAAAACAAAATTCTGGCAAGGTGTCCTCTTACACTTGTACAGCACTATGCAAGATTTTAGATAACTGTGGATTTAATGAAATCAATCTATCCATTCTAAAAGTTTGTTTAGCTCTAATTTTTTTAGCACCATACAGATAGTAGTAAAACTAAGGTTTGAGTGCACTACCACTATGTGACATTAAAGTGCTTTAGGGAGAAACACCATCCTCTCTCCACTTGTTTCCCTCCCAGTTGTTTTCCACATGACCTAATGCACTAACTCAGTAGAGTCAATCTTACACCCAGAATAAAACAGAAGAGCTGAGGTAGTTAAAAAATAAGACAGGAGGTTACACAAACATCCTGGATCTAGGCATATCGTGAAGTGTAGGTTTATCTTTGCAATTTTGGCATTGCTTTCATCTGAAGTGTTTGATCATTAAAACAATCAGTTTTATATTTATTATGGGGGTCAAAAACAAGGTAATTTTTTTGTTTGATATGTGTAAGCCTATTTTTTATACAGTCAACGTCATAATATTTGAAAGACTTTAGTCAGATAGTTTCCTGAATCTCAGTTGCCAACATTTTAAGCAGTTCCTGTTGATAATCAATAATTGGCAAGAAAATCTGAATTGCAGAAGAAGTTGCTATAAAAAAAGACTCTTATTTGTTAAGGTGAACTGACAACACAATAGAGAAATACTCAACAAGAAATCATAGCTTGTATGTGAACCCTAAATACTTTGGGTTTATCCTAAATTCAATACACCATCCAGCCAAATTAAATGTTAGAACTTCAGTGAGACAGGTCATAAATCTTGAAGAATAACTTGCTAAAGAGATACAAATTAATAAAAAAGCCAGAAGCAGGAATCCTGCCAAAGAGTCTACAGCAGATAGATGACTGAAGCACAGAAAAAGCACTTGGTGAAGATACGGCCATAGTCCTTCCTTCCCCGTCAAGAATTCATAGCAGAAGGACATTCCCATTTGAGAGAAACCCTTTTTTAAGTGGGAAAGATTTAAAGAATACTGTAATAGAATACTGTCTTGGTTTGAAGGCAGGTGTCTGCTAAGGAAGGTGGGAACTTCCCTTAGAACCCACAAATGTGAACCCCCTTCCCTCTGAATTATTATAATTTTGGAGTCAAGGGCTTTCAGGCAAAGATATGGGGAAAGGAATAACAGTTCTTTACTAGTATCTATAGCAAGACAAACAATCAACAACAACAGTAGCAATAACAAACAAACAAACAAAACCCAGAAGATGCGGTGACAGAAGTCTCTGGGCTGCCAAGCGCTTTTCCCGTTGGGTGCAGTTCCGGTCCCAGCCGGCAGGGGCGCTGTCGGGCTCCCGGCCGGGCAGGGCGGGTGCGATGACTCCCGCGNGAAGCAAACAGTGCAGATCTGAAATAAACCTTTCTGGCACTGTAGTGAGGAGTCCGCAGTTCCGCCCTGCTGCCTCTCCTGTAGCCGGTGGTCGAGTGCCGTTTCTGATGACCACCTCTGCTCTCTGCCCCCCCATGCCCAGTTAGCTCTTTGTTTCTCACACAAGTTAATAGTCCTTAAGTATCCAGTCGTTAATTAGTAACCTACCACCAGGAATGGGGAAAAATTCCACACCCTTCAACCTCCAAAAAATACCTATTTTGCTTCAGTCTCAGGCTAATCTACAAATACATATAGCAAATAGTAACACAAGCTATTATAGAGAGATGGTATTTAGAATTTTCAAGAGTTATAAGGAAATTCAAATAAAAAGTTGTGATACTAACTGGAAGTTAGTCTTAATCCACCACCAAAATTGGCGTTGACACCACAGGAATAACTATTTTTCCATTTTTTATTTTATTCTTTCTTTAAACAGAGGCCTTAGAAAAACCCAGAAAGTACCAGCAGGATTTACTTCCATAGTGGCCAAACTGGTTGAAACCATAACTAAACCCAAACCTAACAGAGTGTATGGGTACCAGGAAGAATGCATCCAACTTTTATAGAAAAGTCACTTTTCCAACTAGTCTTAAAAACCCAACCAAACAGCACACCAAAGAAGCCTCCTAAAACCAAACACAGAACTAAGCAGTCACAGAGAAAAGTACTCTCAGCTTACTCAGGGATCAGAACACCAGAGAAAGGATAGCAATCATTCATTTCCACAAGAGCAAGAAGCTAACTGAATTCCAAAAGAATCTACTCTTCAGTATATTCATAAATGGAAATCACTATGGAACAGTTTGCTGCTGATACAATGTCATTCAGTGGGGAGCAAGTGGATGAGTAAAGAGTAAGTTTTTATGGAGACAAAAATGAGTTAGTTTGAAAAGGAAACAGATAAATTAAGAATACATTCACTTACATCTGTTAAATCCAATAGCCTGAATGCAACTGCTGGGTCATGATGCACTTAACTGGCTGACTGAAGGCACCTGGAGGATATTCAAAGATATCCAAGCTGGGTTTCTACATCTTATGCATCTACTGCTGGCCTCTGTATAGACCAGACTGATACTTCACATCAGTTCACTCGGTGGACCTTTTCCATGCAATGAAAAGGATGGCTGAAGCTCAAAACTATGTATATTCCAACTAGATATATGATTCAAGTTATTAAAAGAGTGGAAATTAATCACTTAAGCAATATACTTAAGCATGTGAAAAGCTTCTTGATCACAGAAAGTTTTGAATTAAGGTAGACACTTCTGCTTTAAAAAAAAAAGCTACATATAAAGCAGTAGTGTTGAAGTATTTGAAAGAAGAGGCAGAGAGTGGGTTTTGTTGTTTTTTTTCCCCTCAAGTCCCAGAAAATACCCCAAAAAAACTTCTGGTTTCCAAATATGTAGATAGGCAACAGTATCCAGACTGTAAAGCCAGATTTCAAGTATAAAACAGGCTACTAGGAAGAATGGAATAAATAGGCTATGAGGAAGAATGGAATTATTATAACTATTTTGACAGTTGGAATAATGTTGGGTTGTTTATTTTGCTAAATGCAGGTAGTAAGAAAAAATGCTGAGCATGAGTTTGTCTAAAGCAGGTTGCTACAAATCCAGCACAACTTCAGTTAACAGAACAAGTAAATATATTGACAGTAAATATTATTATCTCAATCAAATAGAATCTAGAAGTATGAGGAAAGGCTAATATTTACTTCTTTTTGAGATCATCAATCACTATTCTTTGTGTCCCCATTCAATTTTCTAAGCTAAATCCTTTACAGTGTTAAACAAATTTAAAAACCACTGAAAAAACCACTGAAAAAACCACCTAAAAAAACACCTAAAAAAAAACACCTAAAAAAAACACCTAAAAAAAACACCTGCAAGACCTTAATTCAAACATGAGACCTAAAATTTGGAGTACATTTAATCTCTTCCGTGGAGTCCTATTTAGTCTTGGGAGGAGCTGTTGTCCTGTACATGTAAAACAGATCTAGAAATTTCTAGTTATCTCTCTTTACAGGTGTGGAATCCAGTAATTCAGGCTGGTGATTAGCTACTGTTCCTGATTTGGCAACAAATATAAAGAAACTTAGCACAGATATTGGTGAAGTAGGTACAATACACCTTGGATATCCAAGTTCTGGTTTTGAAATGAATTTGTCTAGTACACACTGGCTTTCCTGTTGATATTATCTAACAGTGGTAAGAGCCTTGAAGACAACACAATAAATTATATAAGAATGCCATTTACAAGCAAACTACCTCATCAGTAGGAAAATCATCTTGTTTTTGTGGAGGATGAGACTGACATTTTCCCTCTTAGGTGATGTCAAAAATCCAAATCTTTAACACAGGAGAAGACTTTTAATTGCAATTATCTCTTTTATCAGCCTTTCAACTTACGGTGATTTGTAATGTGGCTCGTTTCAGTCCAATAAATTTTTCTGCAGATCATGAGAAAAGGATTAACTTTAGGAAACTCCTGCAGTCTAAGTCTGTCAAATTTGTGTATCTCAGTAATTCTATGAGAGAATTATTTTTGAAGGTACATTGTGCAAAAATTGACCAAAACCAAAATATTGCAAAACTAATGCAAAACGGAGTAGCACTTGTTACTGGGACAGCAATACTTTCACATCAACACAGATCATCACGTAACTGTGACCACACTGAGTAGAAGCCTTCTAATCCAGTCCTTCAGTTTATGGAGTATATTACTCAGATCTATGAGGAAAACTTTTGAAAGTGTTCTTTTAGCCACACTTCAGAAGAAAGGCATGATTGCATGCGGACCAGAAGCAGTATGTGGGACCACAGGTTTCATGAGAAGCTGATGTGTTACTATTTGAGGCAGGGAAGTTCAATGATGTGTAAGTTTCTGCTGTCCAGCAATATGCTCACAATGGCAATCTGAGACCAAAAAAGCCATTTTAAATAAGCTCAAAGGAGATGCATACATTAGAAGAAGTACATATACATAAGGTTAATAGAACATGTCTGAAGCTCAATCAGACCAGAAAGAAGACACACTACTCCTAACTGTTTTTACATTGATCAGAAGAATATTATTTAATAGCTTGGTCCTTCATGGCCTTATTAAATGAGCTCATTTCAGAACCTTTTTTTTTTAAAGAAAAATATTTAATATTAATTAAACCAAGAAAAGGACAACAAGGAATGATGCAGAAGCTAAGGAGAGATGAAGGAAAAGCAAGGCTTTTCTAAAAAATCCTTTGTTCAGTTCCTGTTCCTTTTTGATATTTTCCTCTGGGAAAAAAATTCTATCGAAAAAAACCAACAAACAAAACCAACCAAAACTAGTGTCACTAGTGAGCATGCTCTTTGCTAAAGAAAATATTCCTAAATTTGTAAGGAAGTAAGATTGACTATAGTGTGTACTAAATTCTTGTTTTCTCAATAAAGCAGACAAACACGTTTATCAGTACATTTTGTCTCCAAGCTAATGTTGGGTAGGAATTCCTTTCAGATAAAAGTGATTTGATATTTAAATTGATTGCTAATATAACTGTGATGTAAACGTGGCAAATATTTGGCACTCCCTCATTTGGAGTGTCGAGGGAAAAGTCCAGATCAATTTTAGTCAGTGAAAGTCAAGAATTTCAGAAGTTTGCCATACTGTAACCTCAAATAGGGACAATAATATTAAATTTAAAAAACAAGACTCAACATTTGCTGAAGTAAGATCTCCCAACCATTCAGTCCAGCTTGGAAAAGAGACACTAAAACAAGCGGGAAGGGATTCTTTTATGATGGATCCTGTGTGTAATTTACATTACACACTTCATACTCTGATTTTCAAATGTCTTTCCCAACATTCGTCTTTGACTCCTTTAAAAAGTCTGTCATAACAATTTGTGGGGTGCATAACAGAAAACTTGCTCTATGTATACCATTCATAGCAGAGCAAGAGAAAACCATTTCCTAATAATCCATCAATACAAGAAGATGGCAAAGAATTTACAAGAGTTTGATAAGAAGGGAGGCATACTGACTTTGAATTAATTTATATACAATTTTGTTATGATGTGTTGAGGGACCATTAAAAGTCTGTCTTTTGTTATGATGAGAGAGAAAGAAGGATTTCTTATTTGTCTCAGTGATGAAACTGGTGTCACTTTATCAGAGACATTCAGGTATTAAATCCACTTTTTCCATGACAATGTAACAATCCACTGAGCAACAAGCACTTTTCTTTTTTAAACAGAGAAGGAGCAGAACTCTACTGCATAGTAGGACTAGAAATGTAACAGAATTTATTGTGACGCCTTTCCAAGAAAAAAAACAATAAAACACTTCCGCACATTTACCTTAAAGTTAAATCAAACATTTCTAAACCCCCTTGTAACACCTTCATTTTACTCTGTGTACACTGAAAAACAAAATTGTAATAGAATACTTGGTATTGTTTAAGTGTATCTCAGCGCACACAAGTTTAAACATACATGCTGCACCACAAAAATTCTCAGTCAAGATTTTCTGGCAAACTTTCCAAACTTTACTCCTACAAAATATCCTAAAATAAGGAACATTTCAGATTTACTCCCACATTATTTTTATTCTAGACAGTCAGGCTGTTTTAAACCTCAATAAGAAGTACTAGAATTTTTGTTTCTAAACATTTAGAACTTTGTATTTTTAAGTTTCAGCTAAGGAAACATTCCAGAATCATCAGCTCCTGGACTAAAGGCAACTTTATACACAGAAGATAAAACCCACCAGAAATTCGGAACACATAGAAATATATTACACTCGCATCACCACCTAATAATCGTCAGCCATTATCCCACAGTAAGGCACCTACAGATGGATCAAGAGTATCATATGCAAAAATTACCTCTGCAATATGTATTTAGCTGGTCCAGGTACTCTCTCCTGCACTATTTTGTCAGCACTGCTAATCATGATATTCCTTTTGCTCATTTTCCTTCCTTCAGCCCCCCTACCCCGCCTCCTTCAGTAAAACTCATCACCAATATTCCTTTCACTCATTAATTTTATATTTTGCCATTCTCATCTTACATCCCCATAAACAAAACTAATCCATATCAAACAAGTCTGCATACTAGTTATCACAATTTACTTCAAGGTTTTACTACTTTCCTTCACTAGTTTTCATCCCTGCAACGCAGTGCTTGAAACACCGTATACTGTTTTAGAAGCTTGTATGGTGGAAATCTCAATCACGTTTTGAAACCTACAATACTGCAGAACTATCAGCATTAAATAAAAATTAACCGATAGTAAAAAACCATCAAAATTTCAATTATAATCAGATCATAAAAGAAACCCTGTATGCCGCCAGGTGCTTCAGTTAAGAGGCTCTTCAATCAAGGAAGCACAATCTTTATTTTGCCATAGCTGCCTATAAATCCAAAAGGGAGATGTAAACATACATACACTAGACTAAACAATGGCTAAATAGCAGCCACTATTCACTCTCCCACTCATACATACCATGCAAGTCTGTGGGAAAAACTTACGATTGAAGCTAAGGAACTCAAGTAAAGTTTTCTGAAAATAACCCAGAGCTGACAAGTCAGTAGGAGGGCCTGGATGGTTTCAAGACACAGTTTTTAACCAAGATTTAGACTTTCAACTGTGGGGGTTTTTGTGTGCGTGTGTGTGCCTTTTTATATTTTTTTAACAAAGATTTACATCCTATCTTTGGCTAAATTACTTATAAATTAATCAAATTAATTACTGAGTGGATAAGCAAGATACTGGACAAGACAGAATGAATTGTCAGCCAGCCAATATGGTCTACGCTCCTTTAAACAAATGGATCAGTACTGCTTCTAACAGGTCTGCAGGACACAAACATATAAGAAGACTTACGAAAGTACTTCTCCTGGAACTTGCATTGAATGCAAGAACATTTTGAGATTTTGGCTATTTAGATTAAATCCAGCTGAGATTATCAACTGCTGAAAATTTTATCTCTGCCAGTTTTGATTTTTGGTTTGATATAATGTTTCCTACACCCAGAAAGGTACTGAATTTGATATCTAAATTCTGCATAAGCATGTATGCAATTTCATGTAAATAGTTGGACTCATCTGAGTAATAATGTTCACATACACAAAAAAATATGGAAGTCTCACATGTGTAGTATTGAGATCACCCAGACAGCAAACATTGAAAGAGTTTTTGAAATCTCCAGAAATTATAACATTTACCTGTGTGCACAGATACGTAGCTAATTTGTTAACATTTTTGTCTCCCTAAAAGCTGAACTGGGGTGTAACAAATGAAGTACTAATACAGACTTTCACCAAGCAACAGAAAAGTAAGCTGGGTGAAGTTTATTTTCACTCAGCTTTATGAATTGTTGAACTAACTTCTGTGTGTTCTAAGTACAGGTAAGTACAATGTGTATCTGCCTTTGTGTACTTCAGTAACACTGGCACTATGTTTAAGCATTCAAAAACCTAGCCATGGAGAAGCTTAGATCATGTTCTATTAACAGTCCCATACTTTTAAGTTATGTGCTGGGTCTCTCATATTCTGCAAAATGTAAAACTACCTCAGATGTGCGCTAAGAACTAGTTCCAAAGTAAAATAAAACTTTTTAATTAAGGAAACATTGACGTTTATGGTTGCAAATCAGAAGAGCATTTTACTAAATGCTTAGCCTGTAGATTATGCTTCTTTAATTCACAAATTGACTGCACCAGGTCACCTTTAAGTAATGGAAATCTATGTTTAAACATTTTTTTGGCAATGGGCACAAAGCATTAGATCTCATTTCCAAGACTTACCAGCTGGGTTTCGTCATTAACATTTATTAACAATCTAAGATATGGCTTTCAGCATCTAATCCTCACTACACAAATGTTTTGTATAGTTCTCTAGAGAGCTTTGGTGTGACAAATTACTGGCACAGATTACAGCCCTGTGGCTATTCACCAGAGGCAATGCAAAATTAACATGGTACTAATCCAATTCAAACAAGAAATTGTTCAGACTATGCACAATTGCACAAATCATCTGAACTAAAGCAAATCCAAAGTTCCTTAAGCAACAGTTTCCAAATTTATATTTAAAACACAGTAAATGGTTTTTGATCAGATTTGTTTCAACTTTTACTTGGCTTTCTAAAGTCACTTAAAACCTTTATCAATAGACTAAGTATAAGATGAAGCACAGAAGTATAAAAACCACAAGAAACTACTTTGAAAGGGTTTGTTCTGTTTTTAGGTAGCATAATTCACTGTACATGCCAACTTATTTTATAGCTCAGACTTTCAGCAAGAGGTTCAGTTAAAACCATCATGTATTAATAAATTCATATCATCAGGTCTATGGTGCTGAAATTTGTAATAAGAAACTGATCATGATATACTAGCGTTAGTGTGGCAAGTGATAATCTTCACTTATATTCTGCAGGAATTTTTAGACATGGCAAGGAAAAACAGGCTGAATATTTCATGACTGCTTAAGAAATCATACTCAGAGGTAAAATTTATATCCTTCCTCCTATCACCTTCTCAAGCATAGATGTTTCAGAAATTGTAGATGACTCCTTTTGTCACAGGGCAAAAAGGCACAATTTGAATACTGCAAATGAAGGTTAGTTTTTACTTACTAATAATGATTATAGTGTGCACCAACCCTCTTCAAACAGAAATACAGATTAAAAAAGCAGCATAAATTAGAAGAGCATCAACTTAACTTCTTAGTCTCCAAAACCTGAATATTCTATCAGTAGGAATGAAGCAGGTACTATAATCTGTAAGAAAACCCAACACAGTTCCTCAAGATGGAAGTAAGTATGAATACAGGTAATAAAAATCTTTTACTAAATTTGAATTCTGAAACTTCGTGTTCATGTCAATATTTGTTCATGAATCAATTGGGATTAATGATTTACTAATTTGTTTGTCAGGACCAATGAAAATGCTAGCCATTCTTAGGCACATTGTTTAGCTAATGTTTACTGGAATTCATGAGAGACAGATGATGACAAAATACAACATGTAATATGGATACAGCATGGATGAAACTGCTACTACTGAAAGCTTAAACAGAGTAATTTAAGTCAAAAGTATATGACTGTATCTATACAGATGCCCACAAACACACAGGAGCGCTGTTAAAACTTAGCAGTAAAATAGCATGTCACATTAGTATGAGATTAGAATTTCCAAAAGCAGAGGAAAATTTCACTTCCAGTTTAAGTCTTCTGCAAGTTTTCTTCATTTTACAGCATTCAACAAAACTTAAATCCTTATTTCTAAAAGTGAAGAATTTGTTTCTCACCTTTACCCTTAATTCATTATACAATTAAAATACAAAACAGTTACTGGGACTGTAACTGACCAAGATGGTTGGGATAAAGGCAAAATATTTTTCTGGAGGTGCTGATTCAGCATTATTTGGAATTAAACATTTATTATTTTAAACATATATGCTTTTAACTATTTCAGCCTTCTTTGCAGGTCTGAGCCTTGGCCTTTCCTGAGTTTGAAGTAAAACACAAACCAGTTTTGCTGTTCTCATTTTTGTTAAAAGCATAGCTCAGAGGTTTACAAAGACAAACACTAATAATATGAAAACTAACAGCAGTTAACAGTAATCCTAGCAGCTTCCAACATGACATTACCTTGGCTGTCTCATATGAGCAAAGAAAACCTGCATACCTGTTTTAACCTTGCAAGTTCTTTCAAAGCCCTTGTCCATTGTTGTTTGTAGTGGAGCTTTGACTTGGTAGCTGACTCTAGCTTTCTTTCAAGTTCAACCTAAAAGCAATTAAAATCATATCAGCTGAAGCAATAACAGCAGTAACAATCACTGAAAGATGTATATATACAAAGGGTCTGGTTTAAGAAAAGTGTTTATGTAGTGTAATATACAACATCATCTAAAGCTGTTATACAATATAACATAAATATTATGGCATAAGAACATTTTCTTGTTTAAAATATAACCTTATTTTTATTGGATGGCTGTCTATACAAAAAGAAAAAGATTAGTTTTTAGCACTAAATCTGTTGACGCAACCTTTAGATTTAAGATTCTCAAATTAGCCATCCCCTCATCCCTTTTTTATTCAAAGTAAGGTTATAAATACAAATTTAACAAAAATGCTGATGGACAAATCTCTCCTAAAAACGTGCTTAGATTTTTTTCAGTTTGCTGATGCAAGATAGGTCCTACATTCTTTTCTCTGAAATACCCATCTGCTCCAACCATTCTTTAAAATCTTCGTATCTAGAATGAATCTTTGATCTTACTAAATAAATCTTTACAAGTTTTTACCACTAAAAAAAATTAATTATCTGTGCAAAAAGAATTCTGGATTAAAATAAATGAAAACACTTACAAAGCACAAAAAGAACAATAAAAATTAAGTATTTTTAACTAACATCTCTAAGTGATTTCTTTTTAATCTGACAAAAATGATTTTCATTAAATTTGTGAAGATCTTAAAGCACTGGTTTAATTAATCTAACAAAAATAGGAAATCTAAAAATATTTAACGTAAGAGTCTGTAAAGACACAAAAATATTTTTGCATCAGTTGCTTGCATTATTAGAAGTTATTATTAGAACATACAGACTGGCCATATAACTGAGTGTATTTTGTGCCTAGAAGCCAAGTCTAATTTTTCTCAGCTTATTTGATCAACAGTTTTACTCAAACCTCACAATAATTCTGAGCATTAAATGCTGATATCTGTGGTTTTAATTAAACAGAGTATTCTCTACTGAGGGCATGTATGGCTTTTAAGAAAATCAACTTATGGCAGTGATTTCATTCTACTGATAAGTAACACAATCTCTTTGCAGAAATACTTAATTATGAAAATGCATATAATGGAATATAAATTTAATTCAATCCTCAAGAAAATCTTCATCGTTCTTTAGTTTTCTAAACAGAATGTTCAGAGACCCCATCATAAATCATGATTTAAATTATATAGTTTAGAGTTTTTTCCTGTTTTAGCCTCTAACATTTCTGCTTCCTCTACAGAAGTAAAGCCACTGTTGACCTTATTTGTGTCTGCATAGTTAAACTCTAAAGAAATAACTATAAAAAGTAAACCAAAATGGAAAAATTAAACACTTCATCACAGTCTTATTTTATATCCCCCATCAGTCAAAGAACCATTGTGATAGGTTTAAAGAACTAGAAAAATCCAATATACCTTTTCTAAAGTGAGAAGATTTATTTCTGATTGTAGCTGGATTTCTGGTTTGCTACTTTGCTGTTCTTTGTATTGCTGGAACTCTTTCTCCAAAGTCTTATGCTTATTTTCTGCCTCATAAATCTACATTAAAGAAACCAAGATGCAAGTTAGCAGAAAACCCCATTGACATACAATTAGATTAGAGAACATAAGTTACTTCTTAGTTCCTGGAACAAACACCTTACTGTCAATTATCTGATATAAAACAGACACTGAAAGTTACATATTCATAATTAATGATTTCTTGATGATAGCACACAGCAATGTTTTAATAGGAAGAGTTTTAAAGAGGAAAGAAAAAACAAGTTTGTCCTCATATACATAAGATCAAGATTTATGCACATTTTTGTTCAGATTTCTAAAACAACTTGCAGGAGAAATACAGAAAGCATCACTACCAAGATTTACACATATTTTAAAGAAAGCCAGTGTTATCTACTCTATGAAGTTTTATTACTTACTCAATTTCACAGCATAACTTTTTTAGGAATGTCTGCAAAAGGAAACAACTAATACTTTGTACAGCCAAATGATTTAGAAGAAAGGCTGAAGCAGAAAGGCTTCAGTGACTAATGACTTAATGCTGCGTACCTCTGCCCTCATAGTGTACTTCCACGGTTTCAAGAAGATTTTTATAAAGAGAGTGCTTTGCTTTTTTTACACACAATGTATAATTTGAAAAATGATGCCAATACACAATTACTTGCTACAAAGAAAGTAAGGAAGTCAAATGTTTAACAGCATTTTTACAATATATTAAAAATACTAAGAACTTTTTGTAATGTTTTGTTCTGTTAAATATTATTCAACTATAAATACCTTAATACACCTGATGGAACTGATGTATTCCATAACAGAATATTATTTCAAATGCTGATCTTATATTTTTGTTCTTGTATCTATGTTGTATAGATAATGCAACTATTTCCATGAATTGCATCCAAAAGTTTAGAATACTGGGTGAAAATGTTTTAGAGAACTCACTTCTGTTTCAAAGCCAACAGCTTCTACTACATCAATATTTTAATTCTCTGATCTTCTAATTACGTCACCTCTATTTTTCCTCGCAAAATTCTGCTTTTTGCATTTACAATTGTTACAGAATGGATATAAGAAAACAAAGATGTTTCCTACGGATCCATACAAAATCTTAGCTCACTACCATTGTTTTTCACATAGAACTAAAATAGCCAGCTTGAACAAAAGATACTGCTGTTTATCGCCTTTTCATCTTTACCTATTTCCTTCTGAAGCAGACATACAGACATGATGTCAATGACAAAGACAATAACTAATTTCTTTTGCTATTAGAAATACCAGCTTTCCCTAGAACTTCTACAACAGTGTTTAACTTCTTGTTTGGCTCTGGAAACACATTCAAAAATTGAATTTCTCATGACACCTCAGAGCTGTGGACTATAAGGAAACTATAAAAATCACACAAATAAAGCACAATTTCCTTACTCAGAAAGTAAGGGTGATGTTCTTCAAGGTGGATGCTTCAAGGATCTTCTCTTGTACAGAGTGGGGCTTAACTCCAGTAAGTTAAATTGTAGAGTTCTCTAAATGTCTAAGTGTGGAAACTGTGTATTGACAAATCCCTTTAAAAGGGAAGACCACTCATTCCAGAACATTCCACGTAAAAAAAAACCAAAAATAACACCACAAAAAAAGCCACACACACAAAAAAACTCCAGACCCAGAAAGGTCTAAAAAAAGAGACCCATCTGGCAGCAAGAGGAACTTTCTGCCTGTGCACACTACAAAAAGCAGGATCCTAGAGTACAACTCCAAAGCGAGCAAACAAAACCCCACCCCCAACGAAGCAAAAGAGAAAAGCCTGCCTTATGCAGAATACGTGGCAACAACCACCACACACTGAAGCACAGCAGGAACAGCACAGAGAAAAGACAGCCAGGATCCTCTGGAAAGAATGGCCTTCATACAAAACAAGACAAAACATAGGGCTTGTGTTTGGAAGAGAGACAGTATGACAGCCACCTATGCAATCAGGAACAGTATGTTGCACTAAAGCATTCTTCATTGTTAAGTAATGTGCTTAAAATGAACAAAAAGAAGTTTTTAAATATATAAGACATAATTAAATTTTAGAAGTCACTGCCATAGGATGTTGCAATACTAAATACTTTTTAAAAGGAATCATATGAGACCATGAAGAAAACTTCCATTGACGGCTAGTAAACATGAAACTGACTTTGGCGAAGAGTACATATAACCCTTGATGGTATTGTTGGATATAACAAAATTGCCTTTTTTTGTTGTTCCATTTCTTATTTTCTTGTCCTCTAAAGCCAGCCATTGCTGCAGTCAGTGTCTTTTTTTTCTTTTTTTTTCTTTTTTTTCCTTTTTTTTTCTTTTGTCTTTTCTTTCATTGCTGCAGTCAGTGACTTTTCAAGCAGAATAGTCAAGATGAGTATCTTTGAGGTTAGCAGCATTTTTGTATTAGCTACATTTTTTAAAAGTTCACTGTACTGTGGTTTACATATGCTAACAAGAAAAGAAGTACATTAATATCAGTGTTAAATACAGAACTAAAAAATCCACAAAAATCTAGCACAACTCTTCCTAAGTACAAAAATATGTCTTTGGCTGACGCAGTTCTTCAAACAGTGAAAACTAATATGGGATTATCACTATCACATATCAGACATGAAAAACACCAAAGCAAGTAATTAATCTACATAAACAAAGTACTCTGCAGAACACTTATGCATTAGTAAGATTTAATCTACTTGAAAACAAATTGAGTGTCTAATGCTGGAACAGCCAAAAAGAAAAAGTACTAATTTTACAGTTTATTTTAACATTCAAGAAAAATAGCTAGACTATCCCTGCTGTTAGTGCCAAAGCTAGCTTACAGGACAACAGAACGTGTTGTCCTGTTTAGAAAGTACTGCTCCCAGAACAGAAGATTGCAATAACAAGATGATTTCCCCCTCTGCCCTAATAAGAATATTAGAAACACTCTTTTGCAATAGAAGAATAAAACTAACTGCAGTCAAACTACCTAGATGTTAATTGCTAACAATTTTTTAAGTTACTGAAATGTACACTGATGTTCAAGTTCTCCGTGTAAGGTATGCTTTTAATTGAAGCTCGATTTTCAGTGTTGAAAAAAAAATTACAAGCACTGCATTGCAAACTGGCCCTACAACTGAGCAAGACTGACACGGATGGATCTCAACACAGAGCTCACCAAACAATTTAAATAAAATATTTATTACAAAGTTGCCAGAATACGCTTGTCCCCAAACCACTGCTTAACTTCGTATACTTAGAAAAATATTCACTTTAATTAGAAAATGTAAGTGTATTTACCTGTTGATGTAAGCGAAGCTTATCTTCTTCCAGTCGTTTGATTTTTGATCTTTCTAGCTCAAGTTGGTGTGCACATTCCTCTCTGGCTCGCCGCACAGAATCCTGAAGCACCTGCAGATTTCGTTCATGCTCTGCTTGCAATTCCTTCTTTACTCTTTGAAGCTTAAAAAGAGAGACATATTTATATTAATCCACAGGAGTGTGAGCTTTACTTTAAAAGTCCCTTACAACTGTTACTGCTATGCATGACAGAAAAATCGTTATTAATTTCAGAAATTAAACAATAAAATTCGTGCTGTCCATATGTTCGCTATACACATTCTCACTGAATTTCAGTTTAACTAACAATCTGCCAGTTATTACATTTGGGCTAAAAATATGCACTTGCTTGACTATTGTAAAAACAGAGGTATCTGTAGCTCTTCTGTACATTCTACATGATTCTACAGGATTGCTCAAGGCAAGTTTCACATCCACCTTCCTAATACAAAGTGAAAAGCTAAATACACCAATTCACTGCAGAGACTGTGACAGTCAGTCAGTAAGACTGCACCATTCAAACTGAGCATATTGAGGGGATTTCTCATCAAGCTAAACGGAAGAGCAATCTTTGACCTGTTTGAACTTTCTAGAAAGAAGCAACTGTCCCAGGTAAGTGCTAGCTGAATAGAAACTCCTCCAATGGCCCATTTCCCAAACTATGTAGTTACCAACTAAACGCAACATCATATTGTCTAGATGTTTTTGGAATCCACTGATTTTTATCATCTCTAAACTCTCAGGTCAGAATCTCCCTAGACTTTGAGAAAGTTTTTAGAGAAACATATGTGAGATTCAAAATAACTACTTCTACTCAGACTGAAATTATATTGACCAAACCTGATTTTTTTGCATAGATGTTAAAGTCAGAAGATTATTTACAGCACAAACTGTGCCTTGAACTACTGATAGCCTGGGTACTGAACATGCTCCCTCTGGAAGTTCTCAGTTTTGTTACAAGCACAGAAGGGAGTAGTATGATAGAATAATTAATCTGAGTTATAAGGAGGAAAGCGAAAGTTTGTTGGACTGCTAAAACAACAGTGTTTTACCTATGTCATTTTTGTTCTGAAATGAAAAGAGAAAGTAAACGGCCTATTCTTGTATATGACTAGCACCCGTGAAGTCACAACTCACTTCCTCAGATTGGGGGTGTTCCCTACAGTGGTAGTTACTGGTTTCTCCGGAATCCTCTTTCACCCTGTGACTATTAAAAATAAAAGAAATAGAAGCAGGAACTCTAAAAACATTGGATAAAAAAACCTGGAAAATTAGAGTTTCTCCCAGATCTCTCTGTCACTTTCTCCTATTTCAACAGTTAATCTAGCAATTATTTTTTGAAGCGGGGCACTCTTGTGTATGTGTACAGTACTCACCTGACAGTAACTAAACTTAAAATTTGAGATATTCTAGTGTTACATAAATGACTCAACTGACACTAATTCTGTCAAGAATAGAAGGTTTACAGTTCTGTAATTCTGGCAACCCATTTAAAAATCACAGAATTTCTATTCCAGTAAAAAAATGTAGTCGTAACAAAACCTGGCTTAGTTATTAGTGCTCATCTATACATTACTATGAATGTGGCTATTTAAGATCTTATACACAGTGCACAATTGTCACTATGTGAGAACCCAAACCTTACAGAAGCAGCTAATGCAATTTCATTGTTTAATACGATCAGTTTTTACCTCTGATTCAGCACTAAAAAGCTGTCGCTCTCGCTTATCCAGATCTCTCAGGGTTTTCTGAAGTTGTTCTTCCAAAACATTATATTCTGCTACCTGAAGAAAGGAGAGGGGAAAAAAAATATAAAATATTGACAGTTTTTATTTGGAAACTTACATATAAAACAATCTTCAGCTCTTATTTAGAACTTGCAATGGAGAATCCTTCTAAGTCTACAGGGTTGCCATGAATATCCAGGCTGTAGAAGTGCTTCTTGACCATGCAAGTAAAAGGCAATTAAAGTTAAAAAGCTCCCATATACAGCAAACTAACCTAAGGAATTTCTAACAAATATTCTATGATTGATAGCTACTCTTCATTTTTTTTGCACTGTTGTAGACTATATGTATGTGTATCAGCAGTGGCAAACACTTTGGGTGTCCAGAACCTTTGTTACGTGTTACCAAAGACGTTGTCAATTTTATACCAATATACTTTCAGCAAGTATAAGGAGGAATTTCCTTACCTTTTTCTTCACTAATGCCTCTCTCTCTCTATCTCTTTTCTTCCATTCCTCTGCAAGTGCTTGCATATGAACCATTTCCTTCTTTTTAAGCTTTTAGAGGGGAAAAAAAAGAAACAAAATCCCGAAACCAGAAAACCAGATCAAAATTTTTGGAAGTCCACCTTCAGAGTACTAGCGGACCTAAGTCTTGACACAAAAGAGTGTATGCTGAGTTGTATGATTCTGGTAATGAAAGATATTTCTTACACTGAAGTACAAAATGCAAAGTAAACACATTTTTGAAAAAAATATCCTATAAATAGGTACTAGATTTTCAGTATCTTTTAAAAACAAGCACATGACTAAAACCACCTAGAATGACTCCAAGGGTAGACAGCAATGGTTTTTGAGAAAAGACTAAAGGAATATAGAACTAATATTTAACATCAACAGTTTCAATCTTGAATCTACTGTAAACCTACTTGAATCCACTCTTTATAAAGAGTAATGGGAAATCGTGAAGATGGTGTTCTGCAGTTCAAACACAGCACCTTTGTCACACCCTTAAAAATCAACCTTCTTCCTTAAGGGGACCGAATTTGTGGATGGACTAGTTTACATCTGAAGTTTTAATATTCTGTATGAGTAAAATTCAGCTCTTACTTCAAACAGCACCAAAATAAAATACAATTAATGTTATTCTCTGTACCTGTTCTGCTAAGCCTTCTCTGACGATCATGTAATTTAGTTAAAAAGAAAGAGTAAAAACCTGATTTTCAAAAATGTCCTCTTGCATTTCCTTCCACATTTCTAACTCCAGTGCTGCTTTGTATTCCAGAGTTTCTCGAGGTTCTGGATGGTCTTCAGGGGCACAGCGAGGCTGAGTGTGAGGGACATGCTGTTGTTGACCAGCACCTATATCCTGATATAATAAGAGTGGATTTTCATTGGAACCTCAAATTTTAAAGAAATGTTCAAGGGAAAAAGAAAAGATTTATATAAAATTTACTTGAGAAGAATCTGACACCATAACTTCTTGCACTTTCACAAGTCCGTAGTCTTCCAAGGTGATAGCATACGAAAGCTCTGCTATTCTGTTGCCTGACCTATAAACAGCATTAAAATGTTATTTTAATGAACACTGCCTGCAGACACAGAAAAAGAACTGTAAGACAACACACAAACCAGCAAAGCTGAAGTCCTAGATGTTCTGTGCAAGCTCAGCATCTCTAAACAGTTGCCTATGTGAGAGCCTAAACATCCTCTCCTATGCGTATTAAGTTAGGGGCTAGTTTATGAATCTACAGTAAGCTTTCAGACTTAAACAGATAAGTTGTCATTGGGAACCTATTTAATTGACAGATTACTCTAATCAAGACATCCCTGCAATAAGGGATTAATAATCCAAAATAGTACCTACAGTCTTAAATCTTTCTAACAATGTAACTGCTCGTACAGGCATTGCTGCTGACTTCATTTTAAGATACTCGTTAAATTTCTTTAGTTTTGTGTTTTCAGACTTTAATGATAACCTTCTTGTTATCCACAATATAAGTAACTCAGTGTTGCTATCATCTGTAGTAAGCCACCCTTGAATTACTAAAGAACATATTTCTGGAAGCTTCAGCACAGGGAACTGGCAACTTTAAATTCACTTAGAGGTTAAAATATTTACCTGCCCTTGTACAGTGAAACAATACCTAGATAACAGGTATTTTAATAAATTATTTTGAAAGTAGTTGTTGTTTCTGCTTAAGAGAACAGTTTATCTCCAACTGCCTCATCTCTAATCATTGTCAAAATGTAGCAAACAAAAGCAGTCTTCTGCACAGAAAGATACTAAGAAATACACAAAAGTCATGTAACTGGAAATTATCAAAAAGTGTCACATGAAGGTACACTGCAGTATACACCTTGGTCAAAACAAAACCTGTCACTTCAGTGACAACCGCTCAGTAATGCAAAGGCAATTACACAAATCACTTGACACCTGGAAGCTGCAGAACATACCAAGCAAAAAGATGCTGCAGGAATTAACCACGGCTGTAGCCATGAAACTGACTTTCAGCAAATATAAGTAGACAAGACTAAAATACTTTTTACAAAGGTGCAGCCTTCTACAGTTATTTTCAAGGGGAAAAAAAACAATAAACACTTGTACTTCACATAAGTTAAAATAAATTGCTGCATTGAATTCTTACAACGTTCCATCAGTCACTGACTAAAAAAGAAAACAAGATTCATTTTAGTGGACCCCAAAAATCGGAGTAATTAAGTCTGTTTAACATACCAGTCTAAAAAGAAGGTTACACCAACAAGGCCAAGGATAAGAAGGGGTCAGCACAGCAAAACACCGACCGGATAGCATTTTGAGAATGCCATCTAGTGGTTATGTTTTGAGCAAAGCCAGGTTTCATTTAACAAATGGTAAAAGTCCAAACCTTAATGTATAGTGAGATCTTAAAGTACCTCTTCACAAAATGAAGCCATTCTGGCTTTCACACAGAAGTTAAACAAAGCCAGAGGTCGATTTTCTATTAAGTTGGAAGGAGGGGGAATACCAGTCACTAACATGAAATTTCCGGTGAGTTAAATATAACATGCTTTATTTATCTGTTGCATTTGAGGTTTAAAACTGACCTCAGTCTTAATAGCAATTACATTTATTTTTAAGGGCATAATCAAGGTCTATCACCACACAGAAAAAGATGAGGGTCTAGACACTGATTGAGAGCACTAACCATCCTCGACAAGGACACAGGACAGAAGTAATTACAAATATATAAAAATATATATATATTTATGTATATGTATGTATGTGAATAAAACCCCAACACTGCTCTATGTAAATGAATATTTCTCTTCGGACAGAGCATTAACATACTGCTCCTCCTGATGTACACAAGCTCAAACCCCTGCTACTATCCTAAACGGGAAACCTCTATGGATATGTCTGTCCTCCTAAGTTTCACTGAAGTCAGCTGTATCTAAAAGCATGCTAGGGACAAACAATGTTAACCATTTTCTGGAGTATCAGCACTTTCAGTAATTAAGTAACTTACTCAGGGAAGTGCCTCAACAACATTTTTTTCAATTATCATTTCTTAATCTGTCTGTGAAGTTTAATTTACCCAGGACCATATTTATATGAAAGCTTATTACAATGACTTTGGTAGTAATGTGGACATTGCATAACATGAATTGTGGCAATTTAGCTTTTCATCTCTTGGTTGTCTATTCCCCCCCTCCATATTACAGTACTCTGCAGCCTGTTAACCTACTCAAAAAATTAAGCAGGACGAGCTTGCCCCTTTTCAGAGAAATACTAAACAATTCAATAAAACCTGCTACAGAGTTAAGTATTTTTTCAATAATTTTACCCTTGTGCCGCTGTGACGTTGACTGTTTCACTATAAGTCTGACGCCAGCATTGTTCACCATTCCCACCCAAGAAGCGGGTTTTTAATGAAGCCAAAACATTTGAAAGTGGAAGCCTCGCCACCCCTAGAAGTAAGTCTTTGGCTGTTTTATCCTTGTGCCACAATTCAACCAGCAAAGGCAATCTGAAACAGAGATGCGATCTTAGTGTCAGGCATAAGATGAAAGGGGAAATATTCTTATTCAGAAGAATCTCAAGTTTTAAAAGTAAATTCCCAAATCAGTGATGGTTACAAATGTCAAACAATTAGATGGTTTTGCTGCCTCTAACTTAGAGTAATGAGACTGACTGTCTTTTTATCTTCTCCATTAAGTGGTTCAGTCAGATTATCATTCCTTTCTTCAAGTATTAGGGAATAACAATGTTACAAGTGAGAGTGACTGACAGACTAGTGTTAACAGAACTTGATCATCTTCATTCATAAATACTTACAAACTAATTTTAGCCACTCCTGCTTTCAAAATACTGTGATTCTTTTTTTACATCTTAATCATTTATCGAAAGCTGGTGGAACTACTGGGAGAATTGTTTCACAGCCCTCCACACTGTGAGCTGCTTTCCCGGTACCTTCTGTATACTCGAAGATATCATATGGTCATTGCATATTAAAAAGAAAAAAATTACATAGTTCAAGTAGTACTTTGTCAAAAACTACGCTATCAAGCTTTACTTTTAAAATTTACAGCAACTGCACTTGTTTCTGTAAGCAACAATACCTAAGTATGCAAGAGAGAAAATCAAGAACTGTAGAATTCTTGACTTTAAATGCAATTAAGAGACAATCTGGAAGTGTAGGCTATTAAATATCTATTGGCATTAGCACTTGAATTATTTACTAAATTCTAGAACTGATAATCTTAATGTGACTGCATTTACAACAAAATCTAGAAAAGTGTAATTAAGATAAAAAATTGCAAGTTACTACCTGAAGAATGTATCTTGAAGCTGATGAGGTATAGTTGCAAAGTCAAATGCACAATATGATTTTGGAAGAAAGACTTCCATGTTCTTTCTGACTTCTACAGGTGGACTTGTCATAATAGGTGCTGCACTGCCAAAAAATGGATACGAGTACCTAATAAAAACAATAACAAAAATAATAATTCTAAAAATAGATTACTATTTCTTATAGCTTCTGCAACAGGAAAACTAATTTAGACATCATTTACTAAAGCATTGCTTGTATCAAAGTTTGCAACACTTACACTAGTACGCACAACAGTAGAATTTAGTTCTCAAGTATTCGTGTTTTCATTTAGTTCAGGACTGACCCAGCTTCCTTATATTTGCTGCTGTTTTGACAAAAAAAGCTTTAATAACCTAATAATACATCTAGTTTAATACATCTGGTTGTATGTTCACAACCAGATGAATTCTTATTTTACTAAAACTCTGCAATTGTTATATAAGCGAGCAGAGAAACAGAAAAAAGTTATATTCACACGCAGATGGTTACTTGAGAACATTTGTAGCTATACTTACAGTTAAGCCTAAACTAACATGCAATAACTGATTAACTGAGTATACATATACATAGTATCAGAACCATTCAAAAATTTCATTAGCTTTTAATTTCCAGAGTTTAATTGATTTGACTTTCCTTTTAGTCAATGTCACCTGAAACTAATGGCACATTTCAATGTATGATAAACTGTAACAGAGGGAAGGTCACAAACCTCTTAAACTTCACTTTGTTCAAACTGGTGATGCCAGCTGACAGCTAAGCTCCTAATCAAATAAATGCCATTATATGCCATTGCCAATAAATGCCATAAATGCCATTTGATGGAGCCATTTGATGGCTCCATCAAATTATGCCATTATATATAAAAATTGTGTACTTCACCTTTTGCGGAGAGCTGTTGAAAAAGCTTGTTTTAGACTGGAATAAAATAATGCTTCCAATCTACAGTGAATATGCAATTTTTTACCCTGCAGCTTTTCTTAACATTTATGTATCGGAATGTTTCTCCTTGTCAGTTTCCTGCCATGCTCATCATTGACTATGAAAATTCAAGTCCATGGAACAACAAAACCTATGTGTTGTTACTGTTTTGAAACAAATTAATTATTGGAATGCTACATGAAAGATTTTATGTGACAAAGTTCCACCCACTGTATGTTGCTTTCCACATATTATCTAATAATGTAGCCTATATGAAAAGACACTAATGATGCACTCTGTATTAGCTGTATTTTAAAATATTCCACCCCTATATCCCATCCACACCTTCTCAACCTAGTTCAAACAAAATCTAAACCCCAAGAATCAGCTCCACAACTTTCTGATGACCAGTTAAAACTGTATGAATCAAACTCTGCCAGAAAAAAGGGAGAGAAAATGCAGAGGCACTTCCCTAGCCAGAATTATTCAATGCTTTCAAACTGAATCACCATTTAAAGGTACACTTCATCACATATGCCAATAGGGCCCTAGTGGAAATGAGGGGACAAATTGTAAAAATTGTTATTAATCACTGAATTCAACTATACCATCAATTATACCATCAATAACTAATATCCCATAAGTAGAATTTCTTTCTTAAGCCATCAAAATCATCCCTGTATCTACAAGTCTCTCAGAAGATAATGGATTTACTACACTGAGTCTTCATTAAAACTAGAATATGCTTCCTTTGGATTCATACGTAAACCAGTGATCAGTCTCTTATTAAAACACTACAAACAGTTCTTGGTGGAATGTGGAAAACTACCAAAAAAAAAAAAAAGTTAAAAAAAAAATCACTTCACGAATCAGCTGGTAATGCAACTAGAAAGTAACATGAAAAATAATTCTCCTCTTCCCTTAAAGACTGATGTTGCTTGTTATCTGAGCTTAGACATTCAAGTGAGATTTAATACAAATTACAATAAAAGGTAAAGTTTTACACACCATCTTTAATGCTCAGTTTAGTGATGCGCCAGATGAACATTCTGAAGTATTTTGCTACTGAAAATCAGCTACATAAAAGGTATGAAGTATATTGCCAACAATCATTCAGATTATGAAGGCTTTGTATTAACCAAGAATAACAAAAATAATTTGTACCTTAAAATGCAATTTATTGGAAAACCAACTTCCAGACCACGTATACTTCTTAAGTCTATTGAAAAGCGAAAATGGTGAGAGGCTGCTGGAATGACAATTTTCTGTGCTGACACAGGCTCAGAACTGGACGCATCCACAGGCTTGGGCTGAGATGTTACTACTGGACCACTATCAGCTGAAAACACAAAAGAGAATTCATGTGCATTTTTTATATTTTGTTATTTTGGGCAGAACAAATTATATCAAATATTACTGTCACATTTAAATGCAAGTAAATAGGTTGCTTTCCTAAGAGATTTCAAATCCTTGTAAAATAAATGAATACTGTGAAAAATAACCACCTTCTGTAAGTTACTGCTTCCAAAGAAAAAACACCAAAACCCCAATATACTTTAAACCTTCTTAAAGGATTGTAATATTTTTCCTTTCTTTATTAATCTTTGAAGCTATGCAAGTTTAAATCACTGAAAAAAATTTACACTAAGATTCCAGATATTAAATTCTTCAGAAAGATGCTGTAAGCCTTCCGTTTATACTAATTGATCCTAGCCAACTTGAGGGCATGCATTAAAAAAAATGTATTTTTAGCAATTTAATTTTTTTTTTTTTTTTTACATTAAATAACTTCTTTAAGGGACTTACAAAGACAGATTACCAGGTCAATTACAGTGCCTATGTAAGGCAGCATCAACTATTGGCCCCAAGTGGATGTTTAGCTATTGAAGCAAACTAAAATGTGCAAAGCACATCCTGCTTCTGTCACAGAACCCAACTACTGTGTTATCTATTTTATAATTTAGGAAGCAGAAGCAACATGGATTGCATGTCCAATTGTTGCATCCAGGCTTCTCACATCCTTACAATGAGACTCAGTATTTCCTTCAAAGAGCAAACATCAAACTACAAGTCCCACAGACAGGTCTCCAAAAGGTATTCTTGAAAAATGTTTAAGACATTTTGTTTAAGTCTTCAAAGGCTATTTGGGCTACCTAGCCCTCAAAATAAAAAAAAAAAAAAGAGGGAAAGAAACTGTCAGATAAGAACTCAGCTGCCATTTGTAAGTGCTACTTGTTTTGATACTTTCTTTTAATTTAAAATGTTTCCACCTTTGTCATTTTTAAAGAAATACATGATTACTAGCATTAACTTTATTCTTTCCTCCAAGTGTTTTGTTTGCAATAATATTACAAAAAAAAATGCCATAAAACTTCAACATCAGCTAGTTAACAGAGGAATGAAACAATTTTAAGTTATTCAGGTAAAATGCCAGTAGATTGCTGGGTGCAAAGAAGTGGCTGAGTCGAATTTTAAGGTCATCACAAAACAAAGAGTACATACAACTTTACTGTTACAATTCACTTAGGTTGCTACTATTGTCAAATTTCATTTAATGTACTAAATCTGATAAATTTTGTCTTACTGGGATTTTTCAGATCTAACAGAGGTGACTTCTCTCTGCTCTGCGATTTCAAAGCTGGAAGCTCTTCAAAACACTGTTTGTTAAGGTCTTGAGGGCAGCCAGCTACCAGCCCTGAAAGAAATGTGAAATGACAAACTTTACATCTTAGCAAAACAGAGTTATAAAATGACTATTACTATTAATAAAAAAGCAGAATCCTAGATTTCTTAACCAGAGATTCAAACCAGATGCTGGGTTCACAATACTTTCTTGTTACATTCCATATAAAGGACTTAATCCTTGCTTAGATAAGATCAGTTAGGATTAAAAGAAAACTTGGCTGAATTAGCAGACAAATCCTGAGAGCCCATTCTAGGACACAGAATTTCCACTACAGAACTGGCTGTCTTTAGGACAAATCTCAAAAGATGAGCAATACAAATATCATTAGAAAAAAAATATTCCCCTTTATTCATAAACCACCTCTTAAAATGATTCATGTTCAATAATGTTTAACAAAATTACATTTTTTTGAGATTTGTTCTATTATTATGGTATTTCTTATCTCTATTCCTCTTCTACTTCTCCATGACCCAATTCTCAAATCAGAAACAAGGGCTTGGGCTACCAAGTCCAAACAAAATGGTTATGTAAAAGCAAACAAAACAACTCAGTTGCTTGGTTTTGTCCAGGAATCTGTTCAATATGAACATCTGTCTTCACAAATTATTACCCGCATAGTAAATTCCTTAGCAAACTTAAAAATCCCACATTTCCCCATCTTTTTTCTATTTAATAAATGTTAACATTAGACCATTTCATCTCATTGAGCAAGTCAGTTTCTTTACATGCATTGCACTAAACCTTCTCATGCACAACTTCAGGAAATTCCAAACACTTTCTGTTATGATTTTTCAAGCTGATGACCATCCACATCAGTTGTAATCTACATACCCCCAAATCTCTAATCTGGCTCCTTTCAACTGTACTTAACAACTACCATGTTCAAATTACAACATTTATCCCCCTTCTGTTATTTGTTTTATGCAAATAATTCTGACTTGCCTGAAATTTATCACCACAACACTCACAAATAAACCAGAAATGAGTAGTATATGATCCAAGACCACACTTGGCAACTGGGCAAAAAATTATATACCACATACCCCTTTTCCTTGGTTTTGTGCCTTTTTCAAGTTTAAGACTTTCCACTTCACTTTCTGTTGCTACATCTTCTTTTGAAGAACACTGGTCAGCTTGAGATGGGACATTCTGGGATCTCTGCTGAAGGCTCTCTGTTTTTCCACTAACAGGTGAAAGAACTTTCTCCTTTGGCTGTTTGGGTACAGTTGCAGCATTTAAGGGAATCAAAGGCTGAATGAAATGATACAGTTTTCTTATTGATCATGGCTCACACTGAAAAATTCCATCTATGACATTTTCATACTTTGGGATTATTTTTCAGGCATAGAAAAATGCCAATGAAAGGATTACTAATATGAAGCAATTAATTATTTCAGGTTTTCTTTTACATCAAGAACAGTCAAATATGACTTAAAAATACCAATTATTTTTTAACATGGAATTGTGCAAGTGTCTAAACAATGAATGGATAAGCTATACCTGGGCAGTCAAGCTCTCCCTTTGAAGAATT
This sequence comes from Pardalotus punctatus, assembly GCA_013400915.1. NCBI lineage: Eukaryota > Metazoa > Chordata > Aves > Passeriformes > Pardalotidae > Pardalotus > Pardalotus punctatus. The sequence goes on from VZTX01014861.1 coordinate 145,894, forward strand.
ACAGATACCCCAACAGTAGGGGCCAGATCAAAAGGAAGTTGCGGCAGTTTCTGTTTCGCCCTATTTGGTGGAACAAGAACAAATGGTCCTTCTATTGCCACAGGGTGTTGATCAATCTCCACATTTCCTTTTTTCAGTAGTCCAGACAGGGGTACTTCAGTGCTTCCAAGAGAGTGATCCCCACAGCAAAGATGGATCTGTACACACATAAAGATGCTAGAATGTAACTGGTATGTGTGATCTGCACTTGAACTGTCTATGTGCCCTCCACTAAAGGTAGCATAAACACAAGTTATGATCCTTTACCTAGTCCCTGCATGCTGAGAATAAGAAAAACTATGAAATGTCAGTTTTGAGCAGGTAGGATTTCCTCACTAATAAGAGCAGTAGCAGAACACTGCACTCCCGTTCGACTTGTCATACCATTCCTTCTGTAGGATAAATGCAGTGGTCTGTGGCTTCTAAACACAGCACAGATCCTTGCCCTTAATGTATAAGCATATAAAATGCATGACCGCAAAGTAACGAAAAAGGTTACTTGAAGGCTTTGTGTATATATTTGGACACCACGTAAGTGGTGAGGATTTTTATAATTAAGTAACTGTGGTTTTAATTCTTGATAAATATCATTATCTGAAAACTTGACTCAACCATTTATTCCTTACACAGCTTGATATTTATACATACAAGTGAAAGATAGATTTTAAAAATACCAACACTTACTATGGTAATCTATTTTTCAAAAAGTAACTTTGAGGAACTTACATACTAACTTGCTCTTTCCGAAATAAAAGTCACTTCAGTTTTGATTTAGCAGATCAGAACATTGATTCCCATCCTTAATATTTATTGTACTTAAGGAAAACAGTCATGCTAAAAAGTATCAGCTGCCAGTACATGTACCTGGGTGTGTACATATGTGTACATACGCACATACACAAATACAGTAATACAATACATATATATATAAATATATATATACATATATATATATCTATATCTATATCTATATACATACACAGCCTATTCTGGCAACTAGCACCTTTTACAACCAAAGCCTTCACTTTTGAAAAAATATGGTAAAATTAAGAATCAGAACACAGTGCTCTGATCTTATATGCTAAAATTTAAGAAGATGAGTGAGCAGTAAAAGAAAATTGTAAATCAAATTGTGGATCTGACTGCCCAACAGCTTCTGTTCAAAAAGTTCTTTACATATGATGCAAACATGCATAATTCCCCATATATGTACATATGTATCATATATGCTAAATTAAACATTTTGGTTTAAGACTGTGGAGTAAGATTATGCCAAACACACCAGTGCACACGTTTCTCAAAAAATATTTAAAGTTGAGGTAAAAAAAAGAAAAAAAAAATCTGAAACAATGCAAGATTTAAACAAAAACATTTTTAAAGCACCCTGGATAAAAACCCTAGAATGGTCTTTATAAACTTAAAGAAAAATTACTTTAAAAGGGTCCAGATTAATGACTTACTTTGCATAACTAACACTCTTATTTACCAGTTACATTATCAAAAACCCCATACCACCCTCATTCAACCAAACAGCCTCTTGTTTTGTAATTAGTTTAAGTGTGAGCCATGCACAGACTGGTCTAAACACTCTAAAGAACCACCTCATATTTAGAATCATAAATTAATTTAGTTTGGAAAAGACCCTCAAGACTGCAGAGTCCAACAGTCAACCTAACACTGCCAACCCACCACTAAACCACGTCCCCCATTTAAAGGCAAGGCTAAAGATAAGCAATATCCCATAACAGCCCAAATATGTCTGTAGCGTATTTAGAAACAGCATTTGGCCACAGAGTGGGGAAAAAAAGCCAGACCTCCCTTATTACTCACAGTGCTGAGGCCAGTGATTTTAGAATTTAGGCAAGAGTGACCTGAGCAGCTGGCATGGGATTACCACAGGTAGCACAAAGCAGGAGTCTGGGTTGCAGATGGTCTGGCTGCAGTGCAAGCCCCAAAGCTCAGAGCTCTTGAGAGTGCCATATTAGCTCTTTGGGAAGATCATATTTCAGCAACACCTTTTATCATGACATGTAAACCAGCTTGTTGTAATAGCAACTAATTAAAAAGACACCACTCCACCTGAGCTGGGAAACTTGCTGCTAGGGCTCAACTTATATTTGAGCCAAACTACTGCAATATAATCTTATAATCTTGGAAACAGAAATGCTTCCCAGATACAGCCTGAGACATATTCTATTTCTTTAATTTTCATTATTTTCATTCACATTTGAAAAGAAACAGCTTACCTGTAATTTTGACTGTGCACAAAGATAAACCTGAAGAACATCTACTGTACTACGTATTCGAACTGAAGCTCTTTCTGGCTCAAAGTTTGGATTAATTAAATCAGTGAAAGGTTCATTTGTGACATCATTTCCCAGTAATGAGTAGTAGAAAAAAAACTCTGCGTGTAAATCAGGAAGTTTCACAGTACTAGGAACTAACTGAAAGAGATGCAGAAGAGAATAACATATCTCTTAATGTAGAGTTACAGTAATTCTGAAGCTGACCTAAATCCTAGCTTGCACTACACATATAACTCTCATATTAATACTCAAAAATGTTTTTTCTTCAAGTAAAAAAAAGTAAGCTTTAATTTACAAGCATAACAACAACTTTCAAAATATTTTTAATTACGTTTAAGATTTGTCAACACCAAGGGCTGTAACCAACATATATTTAATAACATCAAGCACTGCACAAATACTCAGAAATAAGCAGTGCCTTCATAAAATATTTCCAATGTAAATAATGCAGACTAGATACTGTTATATAATTTATGTGATTGAATAAAAGACAAACAGACAAACAGCTATGTCAGCCTGTATGCAACTGCGAGTTCAATGCCTAAAGAGGCAGAAGCCACCCAAGAATGATCACAATAAATTTACTTCTCAAGGTCCTATAATTCTGACATGGAAAATTATTTTCCCTGAAAAAAAGAAAGATGATAAGACCAAGGAGAGTTTATCATACACTGTGACTTCTAGGCTGATTAAGACTATGCTGGCAGTACGACATAAACACAGCAGCTGAGATCTAAAGCTGAAACAGTCATTATTAAGGCACTTCACCCAAGCTAATAAGTCCTCCCCTCAGGCCATATATCAACTCTGTCTTACATATGTGGAAAGTATTCCACCTTGTTTGAACTTCACTGCATGAGCATCACACTGATGACTGGTATTGTCCATGCACACATTTCACACTGTATTGCAGTAGGGAAGTATGCATTTCATAGGAATGCATAACTTAAAGGAAATACAGCTTTAGCACTTTGAAAGAATTATATTTCATCTGTAATCTGATATGGTAAGGATTTCATAAAATTTTAAAATTAAAATTTACGTATATAAATAAAAAGTGGGACAAGGCTATTTACTGAAATAAACACAGACAACAATAAAAAACTCCTAATTAGAAATGAGGCTTAGGAGGGTGAAAATACTAATACGGGATAATACTTCTTATAAACTACATAGCAAGGAAACAGACCTGTTCCAACTGTCTGGCAAAGGCAATGGTTACAGACAAGACAAAGTAATCTCTGCAATACTCTGCTGGTCCAATCTGATGATAGCCCTCTTCTTCATTCAAGACTGGCACAATACTTTTAGGATCTAGCTCAGGAAAAAGGATGAGTACTAGGAGAGAATAAATAAACATAAGTAACAAATGGTCTTAATTGCTGCAGCAATCTGATATATAATTGCAATTGTATCTTTCAATATTACACATGGAAATTATATGTGGAAAGAAAAATTATGAATAAAGACCTCGATGCCTGGTACCAAGGTATTGTAAAACACAAAAAAAGTGCCTAGGTATACTTCAGTAAAGCTACAAAAAATTCTGAAATTAACTTCTATTCACAGATGTTATGTTAAACATCATGCTAGATAGACTTCTAGTTCCTATTTTTATTGAGTGTTACACTGATTAACATTACAGTGACTGGAAGTTTATTTCATTAGGCTAGAGTTTACCATGCTGTTTCTTCACTTTGCTTGTTAAAGGAAATGCAAAACAGCATATTACAACCTGTTGGAACAAGTACAATGTGCCATTACACAGACCTTTAGAACATTTCATTTAAAGATTTTTCATCTGAAGTCTACAATTCATAAAACACTGTATTCTGGTTTGCTAGTTTCTGCTCTATAGTGCCAGTAATCCAACACATTTCAAAGCCCCTCACGTTACACCAAATAGAAATAATGACACAGTATTTTGTGAACAAAAAAGCTCCATTTCAAATACTAAAACTTTAAACAACTTAAGCCAGTGAAGAAAAAGAAAAAAAAAATCCTAAAATGGACAACTATCTGACTAGACTAAAAGTGGGTAATCCAGCTTTGTCACACCCGATACCTGGAACATTAATTTTACAACTGCAAAAACCCACAAGTTTGTTTTTCCCCATTACATAAATACGATATTGACTAATGTTGATATGACTAAAGAAAGGAAAAAGCTGGCAGCAAACTTGTTTGTAGCAATTATTCCACAGAAAATATAAAGTGGAAAACAGTGCTGGGTGAAGGCAGAAGGGTTCTCTTGTATTTTTTGCCAGTGTCATGACAGATAGGAGAACTTGCAGGAACAAAGATCACATGGGAAGTGAAGACTAAGGAATCATTTACAGTAGTTCCTTGCCCCTTTTAAAAGCATTACAATATGAAAAGTTCCCTGTGTTTTGTTGTAAACATGAAAGAATGGAGTAAGCTATACAATTACACTGAAACTTAAACACTGTCTCAGACAATCTTGAAATGCAGCCAAGCCAGTGAATTCTGGGCCAGAAGCCTCGTAAAACACTGCCTCTGAGCACTTTGTTTTTACAAAATCACAGCCACAGATCATAAGTAAATAGATGATGGATTTAGAATTAAGGAAAAGTTACCCTTTCAGGACAAGAACATAAAATATTGTAAAGTACATAGGAGAAAATCCACTAGTTGTACCAAAAGGCTCATTTTTCAAAAATTAAGTAGACAGGCATTTGGGTGGGGGATCAGGGCAAGATGGAAATACGTTTTTGTTTTGGGGCTCTTTTAAATCAAGTTTCTAAGACCTTGTTTTTGTTTTTTTAAAGACTACTAACTTGCATTAAAAAATAAAATCACAGACTAAAAAATGACTGAAAGGCAGAGCTAACATTTGAGTTCAAATAGACTTTTGACACATTTCAGTAATTTCTTTTGGGAGAAATGAACAAGAGAATCCAGAACTGGAATGAGTCCCGATAGCAAACAGATGTTACTACAAAAAAAACCTTAACAATAGGACATGATTTAAGTACTCAAAGACTAGAAGAACCCACAAAAAAGAAGCAAGCCTACCCAACGAGACATTTTACTACTTTACAGTTCCAAGCCCAAACTACTGAAACTTTATGTTCTGTAAAGAAGCTCCTTTCCTATTTCCTTCATAATTTTTTTAAGCCCATAAATACAAGTAAAATGCCCAAGGGAGCTAACTGTGGTCCCTGATTCTCATTTTAAAGATCAGTTGCTTTGCAACTTGTCCCCCTAAAAGTCACACAATTACCACAGTAAAGCATCCTTGAAAAATTTACTACCCCAAGGTACATTAATCAGATGTAAAGGATTTGCATTGGAATTAATGCGAAAGTAAAATTCTCTTGAGACGTAAAGTAACACATGTGCAACAAGAGATACATCACCTGGCACAGGAAGATATTTAATTCAAAGTGAGTGCTATTATGTTACTTACCCTTCTCTTTTCTAGGGGGTGCCTCCTCTGCTTTAAAATCATCAACCAGTGCTTTTGAATTGGTTTCCAATGCAACACCAATCTGTATTTCAGGTTTAAACTTAGGGTACATGTTACTAAGCAAAAGATACCATTTAGGTGCCTACATAATTAAAAACAAAAATAAAAACAACAAGCATTTAAAGACCCCAGAAAAAATAGTATACTATTATTAAAGAAAACTCACTCTTGATCTTGCACTTCTACTACATAATCTACAGAAATACACTCTGGTCTTTATTTCTAGAACTTTGGTCTATTTACTACACTATTGTACTAGAAGATTCTACAGAATGATTCCTGGACAACTAGCTGAACATACCAATTTCTTTCCACTGACTTGTACAGTGAAAAAGTTAGGAAGAGAAATATACCATAAATCTTTAATTAGAAAACCGTCAAGTTCTCAACTGTGCACAGTAAGTCACACGCATTGAAAATTCTCAAGAAGAGTGATGTCAAAACAAGACACCAGAGTCCTGGTATGACCCGTATCGAAGTTATGCTTTGATCAAGCTCATCATAAGGGTGTTGGCTAACTAAATTTATACAAGCAATTGTATTGTGCTTACTCTATGCTGTCTGTATTAAGGGGCCAGAAATGATCACGTAACACATCTTCCATGGAGGCCCACTGAGAAAAAAAGCAACTTAAGACTTGATATGATGATGGAGGTTCAGTTCAATTGCTCCATATCTATTGGTTAGATAAATTTTTGCAGTTCATTAAAAAATGAAATTGTGTAGAGTTATTGGTTGCTAGTGTTCCAATTATCCAATTCAGAAGTAAGCAAGATTAGTACAACAGTATTTTTTCATTTGTGGATGTTCTCAGAGTCAAGACGTCTCTCCTCTAAAGAAAAGACAACAAAATCCCCCATACATGGTCAGTCAGTCATACTCCAAAATGAGACTCAAAAGTTTAGCCTATGCTTTAATTCAAATTGTATTATCTGTAATGGAATTCCTTTCAAAACATCAATTTTAAAGTTTTTATACCCAATAACATACCTGTTTCTTTTCCTGTGCAGCCCTTAAATCCAGTACAATATAGCCTATATTCTCTCTAGCTGAAGATACAGGATCCAGTGCAAAACACTGGAGTTTGATAGGTGTACGCTGCAGCCTGAAAAAGCAACTCCGTTGAAATACTAAACATGAAAGTTATCTCTGCAATTAGTTCTCAAAGATAGTTCACAAGTTTCCAGCAAGCCAATTAGACAAAACTTGTTGTTTACTATTTTCATTATGTCAGAAACTCAATTTATATTGAACATATAAAAACTCATAATTAAGTAAGAGAATGAACAAGGGGTTTAGTATTTTAAGAGGAATGCATTGGAGTCTCAGAGTCTCATGTGCTATTAAAAAGACATTAGTGACAAATAAATGTCTTGTCCATATAAAAGAAATAAGCACAGTGCCTCACATGAAATTTGAATTTCACTTGTAAGGGCATCTTAAAAATAGGACTTGTGGAGAAGATTTTTGAGTAAAGCACCTAACTACTTCAATGCACAGATAACGTGTCTAGCACATGGCACATGCAGGCATCTTTCTCTGTCAAACAAAGATGATACAGCCTCTTTAACTTCTTTGAAAATATGGTCATAATATTACAGCCAGTAAGTTATAAAACTTGTAAAGCCAAATGACAGTTATGGAATCATTCAATTTCTCAGCTCAGCCCCTTGATATTTTCAAAAACTATTTACATTGGCTTTTCAGGTTTGAAGTTAGGTTACTTTTGTGTCACAGTATATATAAGGAAGCTTGACTCCAGTGCTTGGATTATAGTACTATTTATTTGCTCTAGGCATCTGGGGGGATTTTTTTTAGTAGTGTAAAAACATATCCTTTATAATTTTTAAACATCACCTATCTTGCCGCATACTACCATTTTTTGTACACTACATCACATTTGCATTTTTTTTGCAACATTATGGTAGAGAGAAGTACAATAAAGTTTCTAAAAAACAGTTCAGATGATAGTAACACAAAAACTGTATTTCACTTACTGTAAAGACAAGAAAATTAAATTTCATTTGCAAATTAGACATTACTTTTTAATATTACCTGTGCTGATGAAGTGCTTTTCTATCAAGTTCCCAAGCCAATTCTGTAGCAAATTCTGGCTGATCAGTATGCTCCACAGGGTCAGTAGCCAACTGTTCACCATCTAACTTGGCTTCAACCACAAGCATGTGCTTTGGTCGTTTTGGAAAGCAGCGCCCTGTAAAAGAGTGGAATTGCATGTGCTGTCACTAAAAAAGAAGCAAGAGCTCAGATTTATGCCACAAACCAATTATATAAAATTAATTCCCATATCACCTTCCCTGGTCTGTACTTTACATTAAAAAAAAGGGTTTGCACTATGCATAACTATGAAAGAATGTAACACAAAACAGACTATCTGCGGAAAAGCAAGACATTAAGTAACAAACAACAAAGAGAAAGAAGTAAGCAATTAGAATGATTTGAGAAAGTTATGACTGGCAACAGGTAAGTGAGCAGCTGAAAGACAGTGCATGTTATGACTGTCCTACATCAAAGTAGAAAAACACAATCTTACAAAAGTAGTAAAAAGAGTTTTTCCTGCCATTTGCTTTAAAAAAAACCCCAAAACATTACCAGATTAGGAAAGTGCCTAAAACTGTGCATGATTGGTCTTGGGTTCAGGATCATCCAGTATTCTAGTTTGAAATGTCAAGAAGTGAACACTTCTAAAATTTACTTATATCACAGCGCAGGGAGATGACACTACAGACATACCAAACAGACAGGATCTCATTAGCCAGCTCTTCTGGCAAACTACATAAATGGACAGAGTAAATCAAGTAAATATGATTTACTTGACAAAGAGAAAGCATTCAGAAAAAAAAAAAAAAAACAAAACAAACCCCAAAACAGAAAATGGCACCCCAACAAACAACTCATACACACACACTAATTAGACCACAGAAACTAAAATCTGTAGGCATACAACATGAAGAACAACTAGCTATACGTTCGAGTCAACACTACCAACAAAAGCTAAGAAAGGATAGAAACAGCAGAAGATTACTTAAAAAAACCCAAACCAACCAAACAACAAAAAAAACCCCCAAACCCTCAGGGAAGGATGGTTACTTTCCTCATTCCTTTTACATAATACATGCTGTAAATACCTCCAAAACCAACCCTGGCTTTAAGATACGTAGGTCCAAAGCTTTATTAATATAACCGGTTTACTCAATGCTGCTCGGCTTACCCGAGGAAACACCTCGGAGGCAGCGACCACCCCTCATCCCCCCCGCGGGACCGAGACGGCGCGCAGCAACCGGGAGGCCGCGACTCGCCCGCCCCTCCCGGTTACCTTGCAGCACGGATACGACGATGAGCAGCCGATCGGCGGCTCTGGAAACCATCTCCCCGCTCCGCCCGGGCGCTGCCGGGGCTGGGAAGCGCGGCCGCTCCCGAGGTTGAGCGGAAGGAACGGGGAGCCCTCAGGCCCGCGCTGCCGCCGCCCTTTTGCCGCCGCCCGCCGCCCTTTTGCCGCCGCGGAGCCTTCAAACGCAAACTGCCGCCGCTTCCGCCCGGCGCCGCCAACTGCGGCCGCTTCCGCCCGGCACCGCCCCCGGACCGCCCCGGCCTCGGCACCGCCCCCGCACNGCTGCACCGCCCCGGCACCCCCATCGCTAGAGAGACAGGGACGTGGAACTGTATTCAAAAGCATCGCAAATAAAAGTATAAAAACTGTATTTTTCACAAGCACTCTGCATTGCCAGTGGAGGAATATCAGCTGCTTCAAAGACGTGCCTTCTGTTAAAGGGGGAAGTTTCCTCACTGCCTCGCCCCCCCCCCCCCCCCCCGCCGA
>VZTX01014861.1:155620-176472 GCA_013400915.1 Pardalotus punctatus
AATCTAATCGTAGTACAATGCAGCTTTGTCCTCCTTAGTTAATTTCTTAAAGTATTCTTATCTTTCATATGAAGTATTAATCAGTTAAGCAGAAAAATCAGGAATTAGTGTGTCCCTGCACTTGGCATCCCAAGTTACATGCATATGTCTTGACTGTGAGGCTAAACACTCCATTTTAAAGTCTACAGTTTTTTTTTTATAGTAGATTGCCTAGCAAAATCTTTGTGCTGACCTAAAATCCTTGTATTTTAGTAACACACATATTCTGTAAATTTGCTGAGTCACAATTTGCAAACACCAGGAGAGGGAGAATCTGTTTCCTTTTTGAAGGAATTTATTCTGGTTCTGAAACACTTCCCAAAAAGACGCTTTCTTATATCACTTGAATCTCTCCAAGTTCAGTTCTGGCTGCTGCTTTTTGTTGTGTCATCTTCTGTCATATAACACTGCATTTGGCACAGCAACTCTCTAGCTCTACAATCTGAGTTCTTAAATTTCTGTCACTGTCACCTTCTGCAAGCCAAGCTGTTGGTAATTTTTCTAGATACTTTTTATACAAAACCTGGAGGCAGACCTCGGAAAAGTGAGTTATTTTGGCTAGTGAGGGAACGTGATCCCAGATGATAACAAGAATATACAATTTATCTGCACAGCTTTTTTATTTGAATATTGATTTCTCTTGGTGTGATTCCTGAAAATAAAATTCTTGTGAACTACTGTTGAATAAACAGTTACTTCTTGTAACTGTCCATGGATTTGCTATTTGCCTATTTAGCAAGCTGGACTGGTTCATCAGAGGGTCATACAAATGGCCAGAGCCAGCACAAAAGGCTGAGAGCATGTGACTCACAATGCTGGTTTATGAGTATTTATGTCTGCACATGGCAAACCATGTGGGATCTCTCCTTTTGCAACAGCAAGCCTTTAAATCAGGTCACCTACCTCATGGAACTTTATCCTTTGGCATTCCCTCCTGGCCCTAAACTGACTTTTATCTTGATGTTACAGGTGTTAACTGTGCCAAGAGCATCTTCACCATAAATTCTTTTCAGTAAAGACTTTTTTTAATTAAAAAAAAAAGGAGATAGGAGGAGAGAAAAGAGACATCAAAAATACAATAGGACCTTCTTGGTTCTATCATCTACATTTATTTTGCAGTACACCAAGTCTTTCTCTATTCAGCCTAGAACCACCAAAGATTGTTTCCTTATTGCGCTATCACAGTCTTGCCCACTTGTATCTCATCTTGCAAGTTTGCCTGCTGAGGTGTGACCTGCAGAGTGTGCCCTATGTAAGAACACTGGACAGCAGCAGTGAACACACAGCGGAAGGTGTGCCCAGGTAGAGGAACTCCTCCACTGAGTGAAGAGCTGTGGGAGGAGGTGAGTAGATTGAGCACCATCAGAGAGGCTGAGTGAGAGACAGACTGCTTGAAAAACCCCCTACCTCCCCAGGGACAGACCAGTCAGGCAGACGGGATGCATGATACAGGGCATTCCCTGTCCTACCTTCAATCTACAGAACATCTCGACTTAAGGGATAGGGGGGAAATGGTGACAACTTCCTGCCCTGCACGGTGGAGCATCCCCTCCATTACTATCACAGCTTCCAGGTACTCTGGCAGAACACGTACAAGGCCCTGCAACTGGAGCAGAACAGTGACAAGAAGGATGGTTCTTCAAAGTTGGAGGTCTCGCTGAGGTTAAGTCAGCCTACTCCTTGTGTAAAAACTGCTTCCATACAGAAAAAGAAAAAGAAGATGTGTCATTGTCATAGGAGACTTTCTTCTGAGAGGAAAAAAAAGCCCAATATGCAGAGTGGGTCCACTTCTTAGACAAAGTCTGCTGCCACCCAGAGCCTGTGTAAAGACATTAGGAGGAAATCTTCTACTCTTGTACAGCCCTCAGATTATTAACCATTAATACTTTTTCAAGCAGGCAGTGATGAAATTGTAGTAAAAAGTCTAAGGGCAATCCAAAAGGAAATTCAGCAGCTTAGGACTAGGTGGTTAAGGGATCAGGAGCACATGTAAAATCCTCTTCTATTGTTCCAGTTATAGGTAATGATGAAGGAAGAAATAGGAAGCATATCAAGAGAAAAACAGATCAGTATCTGATTCTGAGACTAGTTAGACTGGTCCCTGGCAGAGTTTTGTGGGTTTTGGTCATCAGGCATGCTGCTCCCAGGCTTATTTCTAGTGAACCTGTCTTTATCCCCTTTCCTCTTCAAACCTAGTTTAAAACTCCTCTAATGAGTCCTGTTAACTCCTGAGTAAAGATCCTTTCCTCTCTTTAAGACAGGTGCACCCCATCTGTCTGCAGCAGGCCTGATGATCCAAGGTATTCAAGGGGTGCTGTGCAAATAGACACTGTAGAAGATTTGAATTGTCCCAGAACTAATTTGTGCAGAAGGCATGGGTGTTGAAGTGTTGAAACCATGGAAACAACTGAGAACAGTCACACAGAAATTAGGTTTTCTTCCCCTAAAAAGTAGGCAGGATTGATAGCGCAACTGAAATGCATCTACACCAATGGAAAACATTGTGAAGCCCAAAAATTACAGTGTAAGCAATCATGGGAAAGTGGTGGGATATACTTGCACTTCTGGAAGGCTGCAACAAGTGGCTATAAACCATTCAGAATCAGCAAGGAAAAAGAGCCCTCTTTAGGAGCTGGGGGAGTTAGAGAGTGTTTTGACTATCTAGAGCTTGACAATGGTGATGAATGGGTAAAATATGCTTTCTTGAAATTTGTTATGCCCTTTTCTAATGGTATTTATTGACTCAAAAGTAAGGAAAAAACAGTAGGGACAACCTAATGACTCTCAGACATCAATTAATGTATTGAAGTTGGAAAGGCATCTAAACAAAATAATACAAAGACAATGCTATTAAAAAAATTTTATATATTATTGCCATTCAGCACACTTCTTTCTAATAATTTGTGAGAGTGTTTTAATCGATCTGAAATATACAGATTTAACAGTAGATACAACAGTAAAAAAAAACAACCAACTGAGAACAAGTCATAAAACGGCTTGTTTCATCTACAGTCAGTTTCTATAATATTATATTTATGTGTTTTTCCATTTTTTTGTTTGATCTTTTAATGCGCCTTTGGCAAATTAATGTTACTTTTCTTCTCTTTTAGCAATAGAACTTAATTTGTCTATTAAAATAATTAATTTGTCAATTTGTAATCAAATTTCTGTGAAGAAGATACTGTCCAGTCCATCTTTTGCTTCATTACTATCTTCATTTATCCCACATGTCTAAGGAAACAACATAATTAAGACTCAGGTGAATACATGTTATAAGTCAGCTCATAAAATCAAATCAAGTAGTGAATACTTGGTACAATACTTAAGTTAGCGTTGGTTAAAAAATCTTCATATAGACAATGGTTAAACTAATTACCGAGTTAATAATCTATGAGTATGATTATGAAATGCTTTAATCAGCACTTTTTATGTTTATCTCCTTGGTTTAGAGCTTATTAAGTTTTAACAATTCTTCATAATTATGAAATTATTTTTCTTGGCATGGTTTTTTTTCAAGCACAGCTTTACTTCCCATTGACCTGACATGTCAATTTTATGTCCATGTCTTTTCTTATACCTCATTTTACAAGGTTACTCATTCTGCCTCCTTTACTTCATTCTCCTAAATAAAAATTATAAAATGTATTTCTATTCACATTGAAAGATTTGTACTTCCTGCATTCCTATTTGTCTTAGGATCATTTATTTAGTTCTTATTTAACCTGTCTTGCAACTCCTTTTACACTTGAGGATTGTTCATGCAGAGAGGATGATAAATAGCTGTACACCTTTGTAGTAAGGATATAAATTGCACGTAAGTGCAATTTGTGTTCTAAAATTAGTCTTCTTATGATTGTTTTGTTACACTTTGGAATACTTGGGAAGTGTCCTTAAGTGTTCTATTCTTTCTTATCATAAAACAGCCTCAGTAAGAGCCTACTTTATATGGAGTTTGAATATGAGAGAAGGATTTTAAATACTGTCTTTAAGGCAAAATTTAAAATTGGAATCACTGATCCACAGTGCACGACCTGGAGGAGAAAAAAACATCATTTAAACAAAGGATATTTGAATTTAATAAGAGGGGAAGCTGAAGGCTCTTTTCAAAGATTAGATTAGAAAAGCAATAAATTTTATTCTTCTGAAAATGAGAGAAACAAATGGTGAAATATATTTCTTCAGAAAAAGTAATACAATATTATTTCTTCTCCACTGACAGCTTAGTATATGCAAATGGTATAACTGTCCTTAAACAGCTTATTGTGATGCCTAATTCAATTCACATGGATTGTACTCATGGATATCATGTATCATGACTATCAATGAAAATTAGAAAAATGTTTGTACTTGGTTTTTGTGGCAAGGTTTTTGTAGTGGGGGCTATAGGGGTGGTTTCTGTGAGAAGCTGCACCCATGTCCAATACAGACAATGCCAGGCATCTCCAAGCTGAACGAAGCTGAACTGCTGGCCAAGGCTGAGCCCATGAGACAGCATGTCTGGGATAACAGAGTTAAGAAGGGGCAAAAAATGGCTGTGAAACAGCAGCCAGGAGAGACGAGTGACAATGTGTGAGAACAGCTGCCCTGCAGACACCAATATCAGTGGAGCAGGAGGGGCAGGAGCTGCTCCAGGTCCTGGAGCACAGATTCGCCTGCATCCCGTGGTGCAGCCTATGAAGAGACAGCTGTGCCCCTGCAGTCACAGAGGACCACAGGGGAGCAGAGGTCCACCTGCAGCCTGTGAAGCACCCCACACCACAGCACATGGAAGTGCCTGAAGGAGGCTGTGCCCCTGTGGGAAGCCCCCATGTGTGATGAACTGACCAGAGCCCCCATTGGCTACAGCCCTCATTCCCTGTCCCCCTGTGCTGCTGTGGGCAGGAGGCAGAGAAGGTCAAAAGCCCAAGAAAAGGGGAGGGGGGTGGTGGAAGGGGTTTTAAGATTTTGCTTTTCTTTCTCGTTCTTATACTGATTTAATTGACAATAAAGAAAATTAATTTTTTCTTCAAGCTGAGTCTGTTTTGCCCCTGTTAATTACTGGTGAGTGATGTCTCCCTGTCTTTATGTCTACCCATGAGCCTTTTGTTATACTATATCACTGCTACACAGCTGAAGAGGGGAGTGATAGAGCAGTAGGCATTTGGCAGTGGACGCCACAGTCAACTCACCACAACTGTTAGAAGAATTGGATCTGTAAAGGAAACAGACAATTATATGTATGAAAAATTAACAGGAAGTATCCCATGGAATTTCCAAAATAGGGACAAAACACTGGCTTTGTTCTTTTCTCAAGTCTAGGACTATCTAGAACTCTGTGATGAAAAATAAGAGCATCCTGAAGAATATTGGAATATATTCTGGATCTCCCTTAATGACTCCTATGCTATGACATTCCTAGGATTGTTCATGTAACTTATCAGATTGTTCCTGTTAATTTTCAGACTTTTTCAGTAAAAGCAGGTCAGATTCTCTGTGAAAGGGTTGGCAATAGAAAGTTCTAAGACTGAAAATGGCTAATGGCTTTGAAATCTAAAAATGCCATCAGTGGGTACATAACTACTGGTCTTTGGTCTCATGGTATCCTATTATATGGCTGCTTACTACTCACCTAGTAAATAATGCTAATACTGAAGAGTAAAGTATTACCAAACTGATTATTTGGAAGGAAGAAAACTTTCAGTCCATCTTTCAGAGGGAAAATATTATTCTGTAAAGGTGAGAATATTTAATGAGCTCTGTTTTTCAGTGTTCTATTATTCTTAGAGGCTTTTACATTTTTCCAAGTTTAATGTACTTACTGAGAAATAAGATGTTTTATAGGTAAGCCTGTGACTGAAATTTAAACAAATAATTTCAGCAAATGTCATCTCCTTATGATAACTTTGAAAGAAATCTCTTAGATCATCCATTTCTCTTTATCACTCTTTAATTCCCAGGAAACTACTTGTATCTTGAAAGAGATAGTAAGTTAAACACCAAGTTAAACTAAGGATCTGATTCAGAAACCACGAGTCAGTGAAAAGGGAAGTTATCTCTTTCTTTGAAGGCATAACTTCAGTGGATTTCAGATTTTGTCCCAAGTGACTACAGACATACTTCTATATCTCTGCAAGGAGGAAGTTTATCCACACTGTTCAGGTCATATCTGAATGGCAAACACAGTGGATTTTTGTCATTTAACCAAAGAGAATGGTATCATATGGGCTTGCATAACCTGTCAGGTCAGTGAAAAATTGAGAACCTTGATCTCCCAAATCTTAGTTCTTTTGTCTATGCATTAGGTCTTGCTGGTCTTAATATAAATCAAGACATTATCTTTCTATTTTGAAGAGAACATTTGCAAAGGTGAACCTACTGTATAATTTAAGAATGGAGAAATCAAGGACAAAACCATCAAAATACCTCTGTAATATGTGATTAATGGCAGCAAAAATGCTAAAATGAGACATTTTTAGAGTATTTTTAGAAAATGTCACTTGGGTCTGGTAGTCCAGTTTGGGTTGCTACCAGATCCACTGTTAATAATGGGATATATGCATCTAATTAATTTACTTAGACTTCATATGTTAAAAGTAAGCAGGAGCACATCCAATGAAAAACAAAAGAGAAAATGGGCTCAGAGATTACTTGGAGCTGGCACAGGTGTTTGAATCAGCTTGTTTGTGCTAAGATTACATAGAAAGTATCCTTTGGATATTAAGTGAAGAAAGAAAAAGAAGTATGTTTAGTGCAATAAATTTTCCCATTTCTCTATCATAAGTAAAAATGTAAATGTGATTATAAGAAAGCAAGTGGAAGTCTCAGAGTAGGCATCAACAAAGTATTATTATGACAAAGTGCTAGTGCTGTTCTGCCCTGAGGGAATGACATTAATCAAGAACTGCTGGCACACAGTCACTTTTCTAAATCAGGATTATATTTCTTCCCATAGATATGTGATTTCTAGGATTATATCCGCACAGCTGCACAACCTAATATTCTTGGAAAATTCACTATTATTCTGGGACACTTAGGTATATAGAAAAATTAAAAATGAATGTCAAATACATCTCTATGACTGTGACACTAAAATCTAGTGATGAAAGTTACATTCAAGTGTCTGTGTTAGCCTGTATAATAACTCCTTACAGAGTATTAAATTAGAAAATAGTCTTTGCTGTATTCTATGACTAAGAGAACACGGAGAATATGTATATAGCATTTACCTAACAAAAAATAACAGGTATAGTATAGTTCCAAAGATCAGAACTTTGTGCTAAAGCTGATCCTTAAGGCATGTATAGATGACAGAAAGTGATACATGGAAAAGGCCTTCTAAGTCTAGCAAGCAGTAATCTATACTTGCATTTGTAAGGATTTGCTCACACAAACAATTTCTGTAATTGGTAACTCTGCCAGTATGAGTTAGCATCTGGTCTCAGATGGACAGAGAGTTAGAGACAGGGTTTTTAATCCCATTATGGAGGTTGATAACTGTAATACAAGGATTGTATGACTTGCCCACAGATGCTTTGGAATCATAAAGACATTAGTTTACTTCCCTTTTCCACATTCCATTATGGTGTCCTATCCAGAGCACATTATGTGAAAAGGTACTTTTTGAGCTAATTATCACATGCTGTGAAGTTCATTTGCTTCTATACAGTGTTTGCTGTGTTATATATATTGTTATATATATTTTCTTCTTATATAAGTTTTATTTGTTCTACTTGCTGTGCAGGCTGGAAGTGAGCTGTTTTTTAAACTTCTAAATTCTTCAAAATTGTGTAAAAAACTGCAACTTTCACATAAATGGACTCATTTCTTCCCTCTCACAAAGTTAATATAAGTACTGTTTGAGTGAAAAGTACTTATGAGACACTTAAATATAGGATATAGAATCACAGAACTGAAATCCCTTGAGTTGAAAGGGACTCATGAAGATCATTGAGTCCATCTCCTGCAGGGCAACCTAGAGACAAGTCACATCCTTCTTGAACACCAACAGGCTTAGGGCTGTGACTGCTTCCCTGGGATGCTTGTTTGAGTGCCTGACCACCCTCTCACTGAAGAAATTTTTTCTAATAACCAGTCTTACCTTCCCCAGATATTTCTAATATCCCTCTTATGATTCCCTTGTGTCCCATCAGCAGACATCAGAGAAAAGAGATCACTCCTCTTCCCTCACTCTTCTCCTTTAGTACCCATACCTAAGTGTTATCTTCAATGTGTTTCAGTGATTTCCTGGACCTCTCTATGTATGCTGTGTGACAGGCCCAGCTAACCTCTGGGAATTTGAAGTCACCCATAAGGACCAGAGTAACTGCTCTGGAGATTTTCTTTAATTCCATTTAGAATAACATATTGATGCCATCATCCTGGCTGGCTGATCTATAGTAAACTCCCAAAACAACATCTGCTTTGTTTGTTTTTCCCTTAATCCTTACTCAAAGGTTCTCAACGATGTCTCTTCCAGCTGCAAACACTGTACAGTCCAAACCCTCCTTTACATGTGGTTCTACCCCTCTGCCCTGCCTGTCTCTCCTGGAGCATCTATAATTGTCCATCCAGATCATCCACAGAGATTTTTTATATTTCTGCTTGAGTGCTCCAAAGATATAAATCCCTTTATGTGTACATTAATTTTGCCACCATCCCCAGAAATTTTGTACATCCTCCCTCACCAGGAAGGCACAATTAAAGGCTTCAACTCCATTGAGGAACATGGAGTGAAATTCTATATGAGATACCCAAAAAGAAAAGTTGATTTTCTTCCTGACCTTGCTTTGGAGCTCAACAATTTTATGTTCAATGAAGTCAGCCTATAAGGACATAGAAAACAGAAGCTTGACCCAGTTGTCCATTTTTGTCAGCCCTCAAAGACTCTTCACTTTACTGGTGCAGATTAAAACAAGTGCAAGGGAACATGCAATGGTGAAACAGAATCTATGGTTTTTTTTCACAAGCTAAATCACTTCTGAAATTTTGTACAGCACATAAAAATGAAATGCACGAAAGGTCAGATTATTTATTGCGTTGCACAATCCACTTTTTATCAAGTATCCAAATCTCACTGCAAATTAGCTTGTACAGTGATTGCTCCTTTCATGCCCGTGGAAAGCTCACCAGACAGTGACAGAGATGCTACCCATATTTTAAGTGGTTATCAAAAAGAACAGCAGACAAGACACAGTGTGTATACAGTTTATTTTTCCTAGTTTTGTTAAAAAAAAAGATCACCTTCAATTTTACATGAGGGTGGAGTATTTTGGAAAAATGAACTAACAGTTATAAATTCTTCTTAAGTAAATGTGCGATGTATAGCTTTCTACTTTGATTCATCTGGGAGTTATGCTTAGAGCTGTTCCTGTAAAAAGCATTTCAGTTGTACTTAGGATTTCTAATATTACAGTACTTCTCAGAGGTAAACAAAGGAGTGTTACTTTTTTACATTGTTTTTAATATTATTTTTACATAGTTTAAAATATTATTTCTGATACTAGTTATTAGAATTTCATCAACCACTTAGTCCTTAAGAAATAGGAAGGTGAAATGATAGAATACAAACACATAACTCTTTATTTTCAGTGATCTTCACACAACTGTAAAATGTGCATTTACAGAATCATGTCTCTTAACATCCGTCAGATGTGTTATTTCCCATATAGTTATAATCCAGCTGAAACAGACTTTTAGTGAAAGATCAGTTTTTAGAAACACAATATTATCAACTTCTGTAACCTACACCTTAGTGTATTATACCCACAAGAGATGTATGTGGGTGTTCAGTTCACTTAATCATATTGATAGTTTAGGACTTCATAGGGGATCTATTTTTACATTCACACTGGAATGTCAGAGAAGAAATGTAAACAAATAATTTAGCATAGTTTTTATACAGGAATAGTAAGAATTGTACCTCTTACGCACCATAAAAAAAAACCCCAAAACTAACACTGCGACTTTCATAACATATGCTGTGGCCTGCAATTAGTTTGAAGTAATTGTAGTTAGTAGAGGATTGGTATTAAAGTTGTAATGGTGGTGAGTGCTTTCCTCCACTATCAGAATGATAATTTTCTTCTCTAAATACATATTTCTAGGAATTGCAATATCATTACCAGTTGCTGAATCCAGTGGCCAATCTTCACCTGATCTTACACATTTTCTGGACTACTAATAGCACACAGTGAGGTGAAAAATGGATATATTTTCGGGTTAACTAGGTTTCAATTAATTGTCTTAATCCTACTTCATTACATCATGCCCAAATAAGGCAGTATTATTAATTGAAAAAATCTAATAAATAAATTCACACTACACAAGCCATTCTGATTTTTTTTCTCTCTAATGCATAAAGTGGTGCTGGACCATACTGCAAATGGCTACTGCTAAATATATTTTTAATGTAAAAAATAAAATCCAGGTAAAGTGCTTAGATGAGATGCCTAGTCTAAACCAACAGAATGTTTCTTTAGGCAAAAGAAAATTTATTCAAAGTTTGCAATCTCTGCCTGTGTATACAGAGATGCTGACTCAATTACGTTTTGTGCGAGGTCTCCATCTTTCACCATTGTTAGAAAGCATATACCATTACTAGAAGTACATGAGATATGGAAGTGTAAAGTGTGGCCATTGCCATTATTACTTATAATAAAATGGCCATGAATATTAACTATTTAAATTTTCACAGTGTTGAATGCATCTAGGGTGTCAGGAGAGTGCACAGATTCAAAGATACAGTAGGACTATTGTAAAACAACCATAGTTGGCTGGGGTTTTTTTCCTAGTCCTAATTACTAGATGCTTCAAAGAAGGATCAAGGTTCCTTTGTACAAATTATTGACATATATTAGATGAAAATAGTCTTTCTTGCTCTCTTGTTCACTACTAAGATATACTAAGATATATCAACTATCTGTCAGGCAAAGCATTCTTCCGAATCCTCATTTGGCTACAAGCCTAGGATAAGTGTTGGAGACGACTTACTGCAAATGAGTGTTTAACTTTATGTTATTGTAGAATATTGCATTATTGAATATTCTGCATATTAAATATTTTTTCCCAGTCCAATGAACCAATACTTGAAAACCTAAGAATGTTGTCTTGCTAGTGTGGTCCAATGCTTTTAAAGTGTTTTAGCCTGGATCTTTCCCTTCTATTGCTTTCATAGCGGAATCAGAGAAATATCTTGAAGTCTTAAATTCTGGGCTTAGCATGGGCAATATTCAAAGACTAAAGAAGATACAATTTATTTTTTAATACTTTATTTTTTTGCCATACCTCTTTACTGATAGTGAGGGTTTTAGTTTTGCCACTGCTTTCTATCTAAATGCTATAAAGTTATAAAAGTGATGTGTAAAAATCAATAGTGATCACAGTCCTAGGTAAGCAAAATTTAGTAGTGCCTGTATTTTTTCTTTTCCATCCTCTAAATAACTTTGACAAAATTTAGAATGAGGCAATTTGGATTATACTGAAATGCAACCAGAATAACCAGACTGCAAAGGACACTGGTCTCAAGACATACATTTTTAGTAATAGACAGAGTTGTAAGAAAATGATTTCCATATCATTACACTGCCAGGGTGAATAAATATACTGCATGAATTTGCAAGTTAATGCAATCTGCTCTATGTTCATATGTCAAGCCCCAAAAATCTCACCATGGGAAATCAATATGGCCTCTGAAAAAAACCAACTAAGAATTTCATATATTTATTTCAGATTCTAGAATCTGTCATCGGCTGCTGATTGAGAAAGCATTTCTAGTATGTTCTGGTGCTTGTCTTTTCCTTGGATAAGATTTTAAGAGTAAAATGGTAAGTGAATGATATAGCACTGTAAATTAAAATAACATCTAAAAATATAAACTAAACTGATTGAAAATTGTACTTGTATTGCTAAAATGGAAGATTATTAAATCACAGAAGCAGATCCCTTTCCAGGTATTCTCTAATTGTTTTTTTAATCTTTAAATATAAAACTTTTTATAGCTTTATATCAGTAACAACCCATTGAAAAGACAGAAATACGACTAGAAATATTTATTTTTTCCTAGTTTATTTATCCAAATAATGTAATGAAAACTTTCTTACTGGTGCTATGTATTGCCAAGAAGAACATGCAGCATTATAGAGTATTACCACCAGATATTTTTGCTTTCTCTGTTTTAAAACAGATAAATCACATGCACACTAAGGATGGATCTCCTGAATCGAATAATTTACCTTTTAATTACATGTAATCAGGCATTAGGTGAGATCACATGAAATGCCTCAGAATCAAGGGCTGAAATGTGTTAGTGAGAAAAATATTTTAATGACAAAAGATACACTGATGAATAGTGACTTAAGAGATGATACTAAAGCAGAAAAAGCAGTAATTTAAAAATATTTAATTTTAATGGATACCTTCATATTTAAATCTGGTTTATTTGCATTAGGTTTTCACTGTATGGTATTCTGAGAATAATTGACATATTTTTGTGATTTCTTAACATTAAGAAATTCCTGCCTTGATTTTACCTTATTAAGTGATCTTTTAACATCATAAAAATTATAATCCTCACCCTGCCATGCCTGAGAAACGTAAGCAGTCCTTGTGGAGTCAACAGAATAATTCATGTGGAAGAAAAGCTATTCATATGCTTGGGAGTGTTCAGGACTTAAATTTTTTGCATGACTTCTCAATAGTGAGCATGCATATAACTACAACTGGCTCACAGTAATTCTACATGGTAGAGAAATGTATGTCCTCCAGATCTCAAAAACTATTAAGGTGGGAAAGACAATTATACCTTCTGACTATTCCATATTTTTGTTCCATGACAAAACAAAATAATTACATATGTTACTGAAGAAAAAGAATTTTATATGAAGAAAAATAATTGATTTTCAAGTGAAAGGTGGATTAAATTATCAACCTGAATGCTTGATAGAATTTCAACCTTCCACATTTTTTCTATTGACTTTAAAAAGGCTTTAGATTAGGACATTAATTACTTAATTTCTTTCAGATCAAGCTACATCCATATTAACTCAGTTCCATCTGGAAGTATTGATTTTACACTTTATCTAAACTAAACTTATAATTTTATCATTCTCTGATAGAGTTAGCAAGCAACATAATATAAACATTATCCCCATAAAGGAGATGAAGCTTTTTTCCATGTGGTTTTCAGTAGAACAGAATTTATAGATTGACATAGTACTAAATGCAAGGGTGAGTTTTGCCCTATTTGCCCAATTATATGGATCTTGGAAATCTTTTGGGAAAAGATTAGACAAGCATTAGTTGAATTAATGTAGGTGTAGTCTTGAGACAGGGAATTGGAAATTATGATCTTTAGGGGCCTTTTAGAATACTATTTTTTGATTTAACTGTGTCTAATTGTTATATACCTACAACACATGCATTGCCAATTTAAAATTGGGGATTTAGAGATTTAATTAATTTATGATTTCAAGAAATTATGTGAGTATAGGTCAAGAAAATCAGGAACAAATTTATCAGAAGCAGAAAAGCAGCATTAGACTGCTTTATCCAGCTGCAAAGTAGGATAAAATGCTAGTATATTTTCCTAAAAGGCTACAAAGTTGAGGAGAGGGGGGAATGATTGCTTTGAACAGTAGTACTGTTCAGATGGAGGATAAAAGAATCCTTTTGCTGAATGTTAAAAATACACTGGGTAAGCAGCACTAATTAATTTTGGCAACACAAAAAGTAGTTCCCCTTGCTGTAATTGCTTAGCTGTTTAGGGTTTTTTATTTCGTTGGTTGGCTTGTTAGTTGGTTGGGGTTTTGTGTTCTTTTTTTGCTTGTGTGTTTGTTTTGTCACAATGATTTAAATAACTAAGAAAGTAGTTGCTATCAAAATTTTTACAGTGGGCTGTCTGAGAATGGCTAGCATAACAGGAATAAGAGAAGACTTCATAGTTTCTTCAAATTCTCAAAGTTCTACTTTTGTTAGCCTTGCCAGAGAAAAAAATAAAACATAAACAACTAGTGAAATAATTGATAATTTACACAAATAAAATTGGTGTAGAATATATGGAAGTTTATAGAATTTGAAGGTTAATAATAGCAGAATTAAAGCTATCAGGATAAGTGTAAAATATATATTTATCAATATACAATGTCGCCTATACCACAAGCAGTGCCACATCTTCTTGTTTAGATTTTAACTTGAGCAATGCCTTGGTAACTCAGACCCTTAATTTTTTTTTTTTCCCCTTGCATTTCAGACTCTGATGGGAAGTAAAATGCATACATTGCACACTGCCTGAGCTTTTGTTGACCACACTAAGACACACTTTTCTCACAACAGAAGTATGTTGCTCCAGACTCCTTAAACAATTTCCTCCCTCTATTCTCTCTCTCTCCTCCCAGCAGAAAATAACTTCCTGTATTTTCTTTGTCATAACACTTATCTTCATTATTCCTCAAATTCAACAACCTCAAATACCTTAGAGAGCCACATCCTGCTAGACAGCTTCTAAGTTCTATTATCCATGAAGTGGACATTCACATTCTTTTGAATCTTTAGGTATTTAGTGAAGATCTTATTAAATGCTGTTATGCAGTGTGAGTTCTACCTGAAACTACACTGCAGGGATTTTTTTTCCCCACATGGAAAAACAAAGATATAAACTTAATGCAAATTGAAATGGGAAAAAAATGTAACTGCAATGTTTTGAAATAGAGTAAATTGCTTACTCTTTGAAAAAAGTATTTTTTTTAGTCAGATGCACAGAGATAAATCTTCAGTGGTACAATGGCTTTCTGCACTATACTTAGTGTGACAGAATTTCCATTTTTCTTAAGATAAATGTCTTGTCATTTTTGTAATGTCACATTATTTTTTCCAAAACAAAAGATATCTACAAACCCAAGCATGATCTGTATTTTAAATGTATCTTAGAAATTTGCACCAATCTGATTTTGTAGATGACTTAATGATAAAAATTCCTGCATCTTATAAGACCAAATCACCTAGCAGCTGAAATGCCAGGTGAACTTCAAGACAAATGTGAAGGGATGGACCTGGGGCAAAACAAGGCTAGATTCATGCATAAAAAGGTGAGCTGATCATAATTATGCAGAAGATGAATCTTAATTTATGTGTAAAACTTCAACTTACTGCTCTAGAGGCCAAATCAAAAGTAAATTGGAAGTTGAAAATTGTTTGAAAAGTAATATGGAAAGAACCGAGGAGGATCATCCTCATCGCCATATCTGAGAAAAGGTGTATTGGAACTGTAGGTTAGAGGAGGGTAACAAGGATGACCAATGCATTTAACACTTTTTTTACACTTCCTTACAAGGAACAAAAGAATAAGGTAGGATTTCCCAGCCTGTAAAGAACCCGAACAAACCAAAGAATCCCCCTCATCCCCTGAAAAAGTATAGTAAGGGTTATGTCAGAGATTGCAAAATCACTGGTAGCGTAAATTAAGCTGGACTTCTAAAAAGCATCAAGGCCAAGAAGAGCCAGGTTCAAAACAAGCAAAATTCTTCAGACAGCAGCTACATTTTCTGTGAATCCCCCCACTATAGGACATTTTCAATGCACTGACTTGACATGAGTTCAAACGGAGCCTGGATTAACATTGCAAAAGAAAAACAAAAGGAACTCCCTGACGTGAAAGAAATTAGTGACTTGGAAAATATGTGGGGGCAGTCTCATATGTGACTGCTATGTTCTTACTAAGCCCTGGGCAGTGATGGTTCGGGGCTTTGGACAAATAACAAAGATCCTGTGGAACACTGTTTGCATTTGTTCTCATATAAAGGCCAAGGGCTGATTTCAAAAGAGGCTGCAGGCTTCCAGTCTTGCTGGTTCAGGCAGAAATCCCTCAGTGCCTCTTTAAATCAGACTGGTGTTACCTTATGGCTAGAGTTCCTTCAGATGGAGTTTCTATGAATACAATGCAGTTACAAGGTACCTCATCCAAGCAGTTTCCCCAGGGGAAAACTTTGGAAGTCTTGTAAAAGTCAGCTTCTTTTTTGGATGGAAATAGGAAGCATGTGATGGTACAGCAAGGCAGTAAATATATCTTTGTATTCAGGAGGAAGAACATCAGAGGGAAAACTAAGAAACATACGAGCTACTCAATTCAGGGATCCACTAGTTGTTTCATGACAGTATATTCCAGTGTCTCAATTGCTCATACAGGAGTATGAATCAGGATATATTTTACCTTTGCAACCTTTAGAGACAGCCTATAATTAAGGATAAAATATGATTCTTAGAACTAGAAACTTGCTTGCGTGATTTTGGATTGACAAAAAAATTCCCTCTTAAGTTTATTTGATCGAAGTAATAACTACATTACTGGGACACCAGCACCCTCTCACCCCCCACCCCAACCAAAGAAAGAAACAAAACCAAACCAACCCCCCTGAACAACTTGAACAACTCAACTCCCCAAAACTCAAAGAAAACAAAACAAAACAAACCCCAAACAGGCCTAATAACTTATGTATAGCAAGTATTTGTAAAAATAAAAAAGCTCA
The DNA here is from genome assembly GCA_013400915.1 of Pardalotus punctatus. Taxonomy (NCBI): domain Eukaryota; kingdom Metazoa; phylum Chordata; class Aves; order Passeriformes; family Pardalotidae; genus Pardalotus; species Pardalotus punctatus. Next base: position 172,156 of record VZTX01014861.1, read on the forward strand.
CACAGTATTTATCTTATCTCTCTACCTTCCCACAATCTTTTTTTTTTTTTGTACAGCAAACAGCTGCTAGAATTTGTAGATTACAAATGCAAGGATTTTCACAGAAAAGCAGTTCATAGAAATGTCCTTGATCTGGTAAGAGTAATCATCATCCCCTGAGCTTAGCATTTTACTGAATACACTATTATTCTTCCTGAATAACGAAGATGAGTTCTGTGGAAATACCCACATTTTCAGCACATCATTGGCAAGTTTCCAGAGAAAATTATATAATAGCAGCAACATAGAGCACATAAGCAGGCCTTAAAAACAGATTTTTATCGAATTAATGGAAAGGTGGTGATGTTAAGGAAACCAAGCTATTTCAACCTTTATGTTCCATCTGATGGTATAAATGGTTTCTATTTCTGGATCGAGCAGGAAATCTTATTTTGTCCTCCAAATCCACATGAATCTAATTTTCAGAAATCTAACATACATATCTTAAAAGGATACATAGGGCTTCTTTAGGTCAAAATTAGTGGAAGAAAGTCTTAAAAAATCAATAGCATAGATAGAAACATAAATAAAGCCAAGAGAACCTCCCTTTGAATGTGATTTAACAGCAAAGTTATTTTTTAGGTTCAGTTCTTCCTTGATTTTCTATCTGAAAAATACAATCCATTGATCTCAATTTTCAGAGAAAATGTAAAAAACAGTGATCAATCCAGTGTAGTACTTATAATCTGGAAAACCAAGCAAAAGCAATACAAATCTAAACATGTATTTTACTATTGTAAAACTAGTTAATTCCAAAAAGAAAGCATGATTTGAACAATGATGGATATGAGTTGCTTCCCTTTAAAATTTGCATTCCTGTTCATTTTCCTAAGAGCCAGTATAATAGAATACAAATCTTCAGAGAATGTTCTAGCTTCTACTATACAAAAGGCAGCACAGCCATAATTTTGCCATATAGCTCTGTATCTGATCAATTGCCTATTTCAGGAAAAATATTGAGTGTCAATAAGCAGAATGCTTATTGGGTAGACATTTAGGAAGTCAAACCCTAATGTGACTAATGCACTATTGATTTTCTATAGTAGTATTCAAACTAGGGATCAGATTTGAGGGCAGAGTCTTGAGCGTAACAAAGGTAAAAATCTAGACTCAAAGGACTGTTCACTGCTCCTCTCAGAGAAAGGATTGGGAAGAACTACAAATACTGGCAAAGCCAAATCAAGAACCATTTAGCAGCTGGCATAAAAATCAAGTACAATTTCTAGTGTAGTTTGTGATATATTAGCAAATGTAGCATTTTAAAAACCTTTAACCTTATTAACTGCTCTTATGAAAGGAAATACTGCGGAACAGCTTGAAACACATAGTTTATTTGTACTACCTTACTGTTACATTAAGAGAGGAGAAAAAGATGTAGTGCCTGAAAAAGATTGAAAAAAATTACATCATAGCAGTATTCTTCTGGGTTTTGGTGTGGTTTTTTTAAATCAAATTTCCAGAATTATGGAGATACTTCTAAAACATATTGAAAACAAAAAATGTGATACAGAGAATACAAGGAAGCTTATAGTGCTGAAAAAGCAAAGTTACTCTTAAAAATACTCTATATTAATAAAAGAAAGCTCAATTAAAAAAAAAAGAAAAGTCTGTATCAGCTTTAAATTAAAATAGTTACAGTTGGAATCATAGAATGAAAACAAGTAACTTTATAATGAGTTTAATACATTTTTTTCTAAATACTCTGACACAAGGGTCTAGTTTTATTTTCAACATTTACTGGGAAGCTCAGATTTGAAAGTACTTATGGGACAGAAAACCTTTTCAAATGCATCTTTCATTTTTTGCCAAAAACTTTCTCTCTCCATGCTTTCTTGTCCCTAAATTTTGAACTTTGATGATCATTCTTACTTGAATGAAAAAGTATGTATGTTCTTTTCAACCTCTTGGATAAATAACAAAGTGATTACAATTGGTTAAGCAGGTCTATGATTAAATGCTTAAAACAAACAAAATCCTCTCTGTACATGAAGCAGCCTTAGATCAACAATCAGATCACTGATCACTATGTCAAACTCCAGAAGTCTACATTTGCCAAAGTACCTGATTTTCTGTACCTTATCATGGTGGTTCTCACGTACTGTGGCTTTTTCAGTCCTTTCACTTGACCTGACTCACTTTTTTTCATTATATAGGCTAATTCACCGGTTGTATGAAGACAGATTTTGATGCAGTTGAGGCACATCACCAATGAAGTTCTCCATGTTCTCTTTTTGCTTGTTTTTTGTTGTGTTTTTGTTTGTTTGTTTGTATTTTGGTGCAGCTCTGATTTCCACCAGCTTTTAAAAGCTTATTTTTCTCCGTTAGCACGGAGGGGATCCACCTGACCTGATCACAGAACTTCTTCACATCTCTCCCTTGTGTAAGAGTACTCTTCCCCGGTTACAGGGAGTTGTTCCAAAGACAAATGGTGATCAGCAAACTGCTGAGTAGTCAGCTCAACCTACAGCTTCAGGGTGGTGAAGAGAAAGTAGTCTAATATTTGTATGTGTGTCAGACAACATAAACAGCCCAAGTGAGTTATTGTTTCTTATTTAAGATAATGACATTCCATCAATTTTTTATTGTTGCATGATGCATGAGATTGATGTATTACAGGAATTCTCAAACCTAGCATGCTTTATGTTACCATCCTTAGCATTGACAGCACTACACCATGGACTTCTTGAGCCTCACATTTCTCTCAGGTTCTTTGCTGTGTTCTCCACATTCATGAAAGGACTACAAAATGCTCCTCATGGTCCTAAAATTTTGAAACTTAAAAGTGGACTTCAGCTCCAATCTGCAATGCATACTGCTGCATCCAGCCTGGTAAGGCTTTCTCCTTCACATCAGCATGCTGCCAAACTGCGTGAACTTTAGAACAAATAAAAGGTTCCCAGAGTTGTTTGTTTTCTCTATTTGTAGGCACACATTTGCTGCAGCCAGGCATAGATTCCCTCCACTGCCTCTCCAAAGAGGGCTAAAAGGTGGTGAAGTGCGAGCTTATGACTCTGTACTTTACTATGTTGCAGTAATTGTTTTATCATACTCTGGTAAATTTTAGTCCAGAACAAAGAACTTAAACAAAACTGTTATTAAGCATAATTTGGCTGATCCATATAAAATAATTAATTTACTGCAGTAGCTTGTATTACTGCCTATTTAGCTCTATTTTTAGGTGTTGAGATCTTCCTAGGCACATGGATTAAGTTACAGGATCCTGAATGGAAGAAATTTGAAGGGACTGTGTTTGAGATACCAGAGTGAAAGCAAACATTCTAAAGGAGCTTGACTGGCTCAAATCCTATGCTAGTGAAAAAAACCCCAATATTTCTAAATGAAAATGAGTTTAAAACAAAGGATGGAAGGATAATAGTAACACATTTATTTCTTCCGTATGTGTAAAATGGACAAAGATCTTAGGAAGCTAGAAGAGCTTTTAAGATGTGAAGGGGAAGCTGAACTATACTCAAAAGCCAGATGTTTTGCCAGTGGGTTTCTAGTGCAAGAATTTAATTTATTAGTGTTTACTGATTAAATAGTTTAGCATAGCAAGGGGGAGCAAGTTCATTAGAGAAATACAGCATAAATAAAATGTAGGCTACTGGAAAGAGCTGTTGAAATAGCGCCAAATGGTGAATATTTAAATGAAAGCTGAAATATTACAGTTAATGAAATATCATGTCACCTTTATAAGAAAGTACTTTTAGAAAAGATAAAAAGTTTTGGAAAGTTAAGAGGCGTGGTACCTGCAATTTCTGTTACTTCACTGTGAGTGCAGGAATTTTCAAAGGATTCCATGGGGGTAACAATGCTCAATCTAGAATTAAACAGTAGAAGTACTTTCTCCTTCCCTTGGAAGAGCATCCATGTATATACATAGCAAGTTATATCATACTTTGGGATGGTCACGTGGTGGTTTTGGCTGGGATAGAGTAAATTTTCTTCAAAGTTGCAAGTATGGTGCTGTGTTTCACATTTGTGTTAGAAACACCATGTGTGATAACACATGTATATTTTTGTTAATGATGAGCAGTGCATACAAGGAGTCAAAGCCTTCTCTGTCTGCAGCTTGTGGCTGCTTGGTTTCCTGCCTTTCACCACAAGTAGGCTGTGGGTGCACAGGGAGCTGGGATGGGGTGGGGCACAGCAAGGACAATGGACCCCAACTGACCACAGGGATATTCCCTATCACGTGGCGTCATGTGTAGCATATAAAGCTGGCAGAAGAAGGAAGAAGGGGGGGATGTTTGGAATGATAGTGTTTGTCTTCCCCAG